>VZSE01004686.1:1774551-1792581 GCA_013398275.1 Promerops cafer
AAAAAAAAAAAACAAACAACATTGCTAGACAACATTTCCCAACAGGGAGATTTCTGGGTTTGTTTCCCATTACACCTGCTTTTTATTACTTCACTGGCTTGTTCAGAAGAAGAGGAGAAAGAAACTAGAAGAAAAATGAATACATTCCTATATTTTTTTAATCCCTTTAGTTATAAAAAAATCTAAACAATCCTTTAAAAAATACCTGACTTCGAACCTGACTTCGAATCATTATTTTACAGCTGATGTCATAAAGTATTCATGGGGGCTGGGATTAATGCTGACATGTTTTAAACTGATTAAATTTGAGAACCTGATGACCAGAGTTGGATTTTCATTATTCCCCTGATAGAAGCAGAAAGTTTCAGAACTTGAGAGTTTCTAAGTATCCAGCACATCTCTGTGGAGCCCGAACAAATGGCCCAGGGAAAGCAATAACAGGTGGTCCCCAAACATGGGTTTTTTCAGCTGCATCTCTCAAACCCAGTTACTCACATGCAACACTTTCATCCTGATTTGTTCCACAGACCTGCCATGCTGGGCTCTGCAAGCAGCCATCAGCTCCTTCATTCCTAGGAGTCTCTCAGGGAGCAGCTGCAGTGCCAAAGCCTTTGCCAGCTGTGGAGGAAGAAAATGGTGCCTGGCAGGGCCAGCCAAACCACTGCCAGCTCCCAGCTCTGCGGCTGTAGGATACACACACGTTTCTGAACACCCTCTCTAGCTGCTTGTGCTGGATTTGCTACAGCACTGCACATGGGACACAGATGTGGTAAACCAGAGCCTCCAACACCTTTGGGAGATGCTACTGCACACAGAGAAAGTCTTCCTCTTAGAGGAAGTTTTTCCATGCAAAATATTGTCCCTGCTGGAGCCTGACAACCCAGCACCAACTCCAGGCCTCTCTCAGGAGATCTGTCCTCAGGAAGAGTTTTGCTCCCAGAAGAGAGAGTTCTGCAGAGGATTACCCTGCACGGTAACCTGTCATGAGGGTTTGTAAAAGAACTCTGCAAGAGCCCAGGTCTCCTGGGCAACACTTCAGAGTGCATGGGCTGAAAAAGGCCTGAACTCTGCAGGGAGCCCTGGGGAGACGGTCAGAGGTTAAGTGTTCAACTGCTGAGAAGCTCCAGCCCCAAAATTCAAGGTCAAGAGGAAGGGATGGAGCAAGGGAGCCTGGGCCCATCTTGGATCATCTTGCTCAGGACCTTCCTCACTCAGTCAAGTTGCTCTGGCACAACCTGGCAAGACAAGACTCAAACTTCCCAAGGCAACAGGTGTTGAGCTGGGCTCCATATGGCAATGACATGAGAGAAACTCCCCCAGCCTTCCTTCTCTCTTCCTCCACCTCCTCCTTCTTCTCTTCCTCTTCTCCAGGCCTGGCAGCACATGTGTGCAATGGCCATGGAGCAGCAGTGCTCTGGCTCTTGCCCAGCCTGGCTCCCACTGCATCTGGCATTTCTGGGCATGGGCCTCACGAGTACACCCATCTTAACTGACCCACATCTTTCCACGGGCTGTTTCTGGGGCAGCGTGAGCGTGTTTTGCTAGTGCAGCTCGCATCGCCCCTGCCCTGATAGGGCAGTTTTCCAGGCAGGGCAAACATTTCATCATCATCTCCTTCATGTTTCTTTTTCTTTCTCATTTCCCTTTTTTCCACCCCCATGTTTTTTTCCTTCAGTATTGCCTAACCTCCACCTGGGTGCAGGCGGTGGGGTGAGCTCACTGTGCTGAGCACTGCCAGCCCGAGGGCCATGCAGAGCCAGCCTCCTCCACCCTGTGGGAGCCATGGGGACTCTGGTGGGAGGCTTGGGGCCTGAGGAGTCCACACTGAGCTACTCCACCCAGGGACACAATCCTCAGTTGCCCCACTGCACATCCCAGCATGGCGTTGGGTGGAGGGAGCTTGGCCATTTCCATCACCATCCCTGGTGAGAAGACACGACTCCCCAGAGAGCAGAGAAAAGCATCAGCCCCACCACTGTCCTCCACTCGACTGTGGGAAACCAAACCTTGCACTTTCCTGGGGCTGTGGGAGGTACACAACTACCAGTGTGAGCTGCTGCCTTCCTGCACCTTCTCAGCCCATACCTCCCAAGAGACACAGTGGGAGCTCTGGTGGCAGAGCTCACCAGGAAACGGTGCTTTCTGCAGGAAAAGCTTTTTTTTTTTCATTATTTTCTGTTTCTGCTCTTATTATTTTTTGGAGGGGGGAGGGGAATTGAGCTGGGGGATTTCTCTAAAAGTATATATTACAGGGGAAGAAATATCCATTTTCTGTCTAATCATGAGAACTTTCTTGATGCAGACAAATATCACTTCCCAGAGGGCTGAATTGCTTCTGCTTCCAGTTGCTGAGAACTACACTTTGGTAGATGGGAGTTTGATGAAAACCTTAAGTGGTGGCAAAAATGGAAATTTTGCAGAGATAGCTGCTGGAATCCTCTGAAAGGTCATGCTTTGGTGATGAAAAAGAGTTTAAAAACCTTTCTTTGCACCAGATCTTTCAGCAGGATGGCTTTGCAAGAGGACAAATGGGTTAGGAAAACAGGATGACACCACTTTCTTAGGGACAGACGGAATGAGGAAAGGTGGGGAAGGAATGAAGGTTGAATGAAGTGCTAGACATAGGCAGGAAGAGAGACCTGGGACTGGTGGCTAAGAGCATGGCTGGGGTTTTGCTTGGGGACTTTTAGTCTTCTAATTCTAGATTCAGTACCAGTAAGCTGCATTTTTCCCAAAAAAATATTGGTAGAGTAATTCAGAGTGCTACAAAGCTGCTATGCAAATTTCTGGTGGGAAATACAGCTGTCTCAAAACATTGATAGCCTGTGGTTTCATTTATGTGGTGGATGTTAATGTGTCTAATGATTCTGAGGAGAGATGTCTGAAAAAATGAATTTGGAGTTGTTTTGTTTCATGAGCAGTTCTGAAAAGTCAGGAAGGAGGGAATTAGTTCAGATTGCAACTAGGACTATTAATTTAAATTACAGAAAATGTGAAAGGTGAGGAGAAAATGCTGTGCTTTGATTTGGAGCTATTTACAAGTAAAATGGAGGGGAATTTTAAACTGAAATAAACATTGCAAATGTACTTTCTTGGAATTTTTTTTCTCAGGACAAACAATTTAGTTCAACCAGCACTAATGCTCAAAACTATTTGTCACCAGATTTGCATTTTTCACACAAGGGAAGTTTCAGGTGAAATAATTGCACCCATCCCCAGCTCTGAGCCTGGGAATTGAGGATATCTCCCAGCCCTTTGCCATTGTGTGAACTAACTCAACTGGACATTCATACCAAACCTCTCACTGCTGAGGATACATCTCCAGACCAGGCTTTCCATATTGTATTTGGGCATCTCTGTCCTTTTAACATTTTGGTAAGGTTTCCCCCCAATGTGGTGTCACATAGAGCTCAAGGGGCAGGTGGACATCCTCCAGCTCTTGGCTGAGTTCATGTGGGTCACCCTCCTTCCCACAGCAGCAGAAGGCACGAGGCCAGTCCCTAGGGAAGGTCAGGAAACCCACCCAAGTCATGATCCCACACTGAGACAACCTGTTCCAACCCCACAGCAACCAGTTCATGGGTCCAGAGACAAAAATGTCTCTCCCAAACCCTCGACATGAGGTCCCCATCTCACATGCATGGCTGCAGAAAACCAACCCTTCAGGCTTTGCACCCTGGTGGAATTCCTTTTCCTGGTGGGGGACACAGAGGCCACTTCCCTGCACCAGCACCCAGGGCTGGAGGGGATGAGCATCCTCCCAGGGGATGAAGGCAGTTGGTCACACATTCCAGCCTGCCTGGACCTTGGCCAGTCCTGTATTTCTGAGGTCCCACTGAAAATGGCAGTGGTCAATAAAAGAAGGTAGCCAAGGTTAGGAGGAACATTTTTCTAAGGGGTAAGTTAAATAAGAGGAAATGGCTTTTCAGCCAAAATGACCTGAAAATCTGGTTTGTAGCCATGTACATTAACTCTTTAATGGCAGCAAGGTTTGGAGACACCTCTAATGATTTTCATGAACCTTTCAGAAGGGAATGGAACAAAGCAGCTTGGGAAATGGTTCCTATTTTATGAAATGTCTCAAAAACCACATTAGGGCACCTTGAATTTCCTATGTTCCAGAAGCTAGGCAAAGGGACGTTAATAAACCAGACATTTTTAAATCCAACCTGCCATTTTTTCTCATCACTTTAATCATTCCCTGTGACCTGCTGCCCAAACAATGAAGCAGTGTGCTGGGACCTGAGACTCATTCATTGATGTTTACAAGGCACTGAGATAATAGGGGGAGAGAGGCATAGAGATAGCACATATGGATAAATGATAGCAATAATATGTTCAGTCTCTGAGATTACTCATGCTCTAAAATCTGAGCAAGTGCATAAGTTCTTACAGGTTTGGGCCTTGGCTTGGTCCAAAGATACTTTCAGGTCAGGCTGTTAGCTCTGTGAATGAAGAACTCCCTGGATCCACTTGGCTGCTGTGGGTAGGAAGAGGGAAGCTGTCAGATATCAGGAATTTGGCAATATCACCATGCTACTTAAGTCATGCTAGTTAACTGGAGGAAGGTCATTCACTAAAACACTGTGTTGATAAATACCACAGAAGTGTGGAGCTGGGGAGGTCCAGAGGGACAAACATTGTTTAGGTTTTACAGTGCAAATTGCTCTAGGAACAGAAAAATCTCTTTCCATTTTTCCTGATCCCAGACATTCCTTGGAGCATAGGCCATGGCTGCTTTATTTTAAAAATCAACAAGTTCTTCAGAAGAAAAAGCATTTCTTGATCTCGTGACTGCCACAGCAGAAAGCTCCGTCTCCTCGCAGTCAGGCGATGCGCTTGCTGCCAGCTGGACTCGCTGCCTAAACCCTGCCCCAGCGAGGCACAAGCTGCCTCTTATCTGCCAGCCTGGGCTGGAGCAATAAGATTGAGACATTTCAAGATATCATCTGGGAAAGCAAGATAAATCCAGGTGAGTTGATTTGCCAATCTCTGCGAAGCACGCGGCCAGTGCATGGCCCCTGCAGCTCCGTCTGTGCCGAGCCCACCCAGCCCCGCGCAGCCTCACCTGGGCACAGGGGCTGCCCTGCAAGGTCAGGGGGAGCCTCCAGCCTCACCAAGCTCTCGTACTGCACACACACCACCACGCCCGGGAAGCACCAAGGCCACCCTTCCTAACAGCGTCATCATTGCATCCTATAAGCAACCCCAGGGGTCTTAGACCAACTGGATTAACCATATCAAAGCTGGATTGTGCAAGAAAAGCAACTTACTTCCCCTCATCATGAAGTTGGTTACAATGTGAAGGAAACACCAGCACTACACATTTTACAAGGAAAAGTGTTTCACTCCAGAAAAATGCAAAAGTGATACTCCTTCCATTCTCGGGCTATGTTCTTATTGTCCCTTATCTCCATAACACATCACAGCACACTGTGCCTGAAAGCTGTGCCCCATCACCAGACTGTACCACCATCTCATAATTTCAACTTTCTCTGTGTTTTCAGTCTAGTTCTGTACTGGCTACTTTGTACCAGTTGGAACACCTTATCTCCTCTGCTGGATCAAGGTCTCCTCTGTGTGTGTTGCAGTTTAGCAGTCTGGCATGTAGAAATGGCAAGTTTCAGCTACCACCAGCTGTTCTGTGTCTCTGTCCAAGACACACTGTGCTTCCCTCCAACAGGATTTCTTTACAGACTGGCTTAAACCTCACCTACCTGCAGCAGGGTATAAGCCCTTGCTTCCTACAAAGGATGTGTTCAAGCTGTTCAAGCCTTTGTCTCCCTGAATAAGCAACCAAGTGGGGAAATTCAGCCTGACACATGGGGCTGGCAGAAGTGATGCTCTGAAAGCCCAAGGAGGCAGGAATAGCCAGAAGAAACCCAAACAGGGTTGTGTATGAACACTTGCAAGGCTGGTGCTCACACCTGAGGCAGCCATCTAGGTGGTCTGTAAAGGTACTTGCAGGGCACAACCAGCCTACCATGGACTGCTTCTTTATCTGAAGGGCCTCTTTGGAGCACCTCTTTTTCTGCACCCATTACAAGAGCAGCAGAGTTATCCAGCCCCTCTGAAGATGCTCTCACTGGTGTACCTGCCCGGGTTCACACTGCAGCCCAGTGGCAGGTCCAGAGGAGAAGCAGCCCACACCATCCACCTGCCCTCCTCTTTGCAGCCACTCGTCCCCTCACCAGCTCTCAGACAGCAGAGGCTGCCCAAGTCTCCAGACTGAAACTCTCACTATTACCATTACTGTCACAGCATCTAAAGAGGACCCAACCAAGAACAAAGGACTTGTTTTGCTGGATCCTACACATCTTATGTGTGCTTGAAGGAAGTTTTTCTGTCTGTGAACGCAGTCACCGAGTTCCTGGTCTTGCAAACTCTTACAGGCATTACCATAAAACCTCTGAGAAATTACATGGAAAGGAAAATGACCAGGCCCTGCAGAAACTGCCTGTTCCTGTCCTCAACTTTAATTAATCTGCCCATCAGCTTAAGCTGTTCTGAAACACCTCGTGGAAGATGAAGGCAGGACAGGGAGAGCTCAGGAGGCATTAATGACCCATGGAGAGCACTACTTAGCTGGCACAGGAGCTCTGCTTGTTGCGGTCTTGTGGAGCACATGCTGCTCTGGGAGAGTGTCCTCACATGTGGCTTGTGTTTTCTGTGTATTTGATTGTTCTCAGTCAATGAACAAGTCTGAATGTCTCTGCTGAGAGACTTCCTATCAAGGCTGGAGTTTCATTGCTTTGCATTTCCACTCATTTCACAAAAATATTTACTATTCTCGAGCATTGTTTTCCATGGAACTCCACGCCTGTGTGCAACAGCTGCAGTGCTGACCCCTCCAAAGCTGCATCTGCAGAGGGACTTGGAAGTCTTTGCACTGCCTCCCTCCAAGGCACCGCTGGGCTCTGCAGTGACCCACTGTGAGCCACCTCGTCAGTGGTGCTGTGCCAGCACCTTCATGCTCTGAGCATTCTCCAGCCAGTTCCCTCACTCTCAGAGCTAGACCTGATCTGTGCAACAGGCCTGCTCCCTCCCGAGGGAAAGCTCTGCACCGTCGTCTTCTTGCCTTACCCAGACAGACAGACCAATGAACCCTTGAGATACTGGGAATGCCGGCTACTAACAAGGTTGGCCAATGCCTGGGATGTCTGGGGGCTTCAGGCATCTTAGCTGAGCTCTTCCTGCTCAAGAGAAGGCTAATTAATCAGCTCTGCTGTTCTGGCATCACCCAAAAGTGAAAATACTTTCTGGCAGGGCAGCAGGCATAAAATTAGCTGCTGCATTAAACTGCCAAATCTCCTTTACTCCTTTATTAGTTGCATTTGGTGATGATGAGGAGTGAGGCATTAACCAGTCCCTGATGGATAAAGAAACTATTACTCTGCTTTCTCTTTGCAGCTGGGAAGAGGAAATAGGTTTTATTACCGAGATTTCCTTGAAGACATTCACTTGACTTTGTGGCATCAGAGACGGAAGAGAAATGAAGAACACAGGAATCTTGGCACAGCAGGAGAGATTGTGCACGGATAATAACAGAGAAGCACCAGGTCAATTGGGAGCTGAAATACACTTAGGTGATTGAATCCTTGTGTCGGGTTGAAGCTTTGACGATCTGCTGGGCTCAACTAATTTCAGCATTACAGCCAGAATCTCTGTGCTGGCACTGAGGGCCTAAGCCAGGGAACTTGCTGGGAAGACACATTTGGGCTGGATTAGAATGAAGCAGAAGAGAAAAAAATAGAATAGAAGTGACAGATTATTATTTCTTTATTGTTTGGTTTTGTTTGGTTTTTTACTCAAGATTAGATTTAGAACTTACCCATCCTTGTTTTAGGCCTAGATCCCAGCTAACATGACACGACTGTACTAGAGGAAGGTGCAGACTGGAAGAGCCCATTAAAAACACAATCCATGCCTTGAAATCTCAGAGGGTTCGTTTTGGAATGAGACACTGAGTTTACTAAGGGATAATCCCAAATTCTTGAGTTTGCTACCCATTTGTTACCAAGACAAACACAGCCTGGACACAGATGGCCAAGAGATCTAGAGCAGACTGGAGCAAAAGGGCAGAGCTGGTACAGAGCTGACCTAAGCATGGTGGGGGACCAATGGTCTGTGAACCAGCATTGGGAGGAAACTGAACACCCTAAGCATGTGGGGAAAGAGGTCTCGTGACAGGCAGGCAGAGGCAAAAAGCCAACCTGGCCAAAGAGGATGTGGTAACCCAGGCCTGTGGGACCAGGCTCCACAGCCCAGCAGGTCCCTCCTGTTCTTGGTCACTGAGAGACCTTTCTCATCCCATGGGCACGTGGAGCCCTGTCAGGAGGAGGGTTGGGAAAAGGAACCACATGAAACCATCTTGTCCCATCACTTCTGACAATGAGAGGAGATGACATAGGCAGGTGGGGCAGGAGACCAAGGGATGTCCTCCTGGACAGGGTGTATTTGAACCTCCTAGGAGGAAAAGTTCAGGCTCCTGGCTCAGGAGCTGGCCCAAATATCAGCATGGCATGGTGAGATGGGCTTGTCTCTCAGGACAGGTCAACCAAGAGGCTGGCAGAGGCCTGAGCTTTACTTCTGGTAGCTCTTGCTGGCTGCTGCTCAGGACACTGCCCCCCAACTCTGCTGTGCCTCCAACCCTCTTGCCTCCTCCACCTCACTTTCCACATCTACAAAGTGGAGCTAAAGCTAATTACAGCCCCTAGAATGGAGCTGCATCACTTGGCTTTACCACTGTTTCAAAAGCACCCAGACATGAAAGGTGCTTGAGAAAGCAGAGTATTGTTATTACTAATAATTACAAAAATTAACCAAATATTTGTCTAGCAGCACCCATCCCCACTGCTGCTTCTTACATAAAACACACACATGCTCTGACTGCCAAGCCAAAGCCCCAGAATCACTACATCAGCCCTACGGTATTGAGAAGGGGGGCAAAGTGCCTTGGGTCTAAAAAGGGTTGTCTGTTCCAGCAATTAATTTAATTGTCCTAAATATAACCCAGGTATAGTGCAGATCCAGCTTGCTGGCTGACAACAAACCCAAACAGGGCCCAGAGGCTGCGAGGCAGCAGGTTAAACGCTGCCTCTGAAGCTGCTGGGCTGATCCTGGCACACGAGTATATTTTCTCTTGGTATTCGCCGCCGCTTGCTGCTGTGGAGTTGAATTCTCGTAAAATGTTTATCAATGCCTGGGCATCTTCCAAACCAAGAAAGGGTGCGTGAGAAGTGTCCCCTTGCAGTCAGCAGAGACTGGATTTCATCACTTGTTTTAATTCCCGTCTTCATAATTTTATTGCTTTTTTTTCTCCTGTTTTCTAATAAGCTCTTCTAACACCTAATGAAATCAGTTCTTTTTTCCTTCTACTTACCTCCCCCTGCTGCCATCGCGATTACCTAGACTAGAAAAATACAGAGCACAGGGTCCTGCAGGCTGAGGTTTTAGTGACTGATTTCAACTGACGTGAGCAGAATCGGCAATGAACTTCAATGTCATGGTATTTTGATTCCTCCCTCTTCCGTATTGCACGAAATATCTGAAGGGGACAAATGCCAAAGAGTGAGAAGAATTCTTTTGGGTTGTACAACCAAAAATGAAACTAAGAAAGGAGCCATTTCCAGAGGGGGAGATGCAGTCAGCTGTGCAATCGTTAACTGTAATAGATGGCATCTCTCACTGACGTGATCTCTATTATCCTCCTATCTCAGCATCTCACAGGCTTTAATGGATTCTTCCCTCCAGCATCTCTTCAAGACTGTGCCATTGTCCTACACACATTTTACTAACTGGGACCAGAAGCACCAAGAGGCCAAGACCCAGCTTCCCTAACCTATGCTGGCGCTCAAGTTCCTGTTGGTCACTGTCTAAAAACCCATCTGTAATCTGGGCACTACGTTATTTAACAGGAAATTAATTTGCAAAGGTAAAATAAGTGGTCTGTGACCACAGAGAGGCAAACAAATCTCATAAAATCCAAGTTTGTTATTTCCTGCTCTGCTTTCAAAACAAAACACAATAATTTTAGCAGACAATTAAACTCTCTGATTTCCAAGGGAGGCAGGCACACAAATACTTTTGAGGATCTAAGCCCACATGATTATGTAAGGAATTAGTAGGAGGGAATTAACCCAATCATTGGAGCATCCTTGTGGAGAGGATGTCATCCACACTCAGGGCTGCCATATGGGAACATGTCAGAGCAAAATGTAAAACTCAGGAATACTTAAAATTTAAATCAGCGAAGTGCCAAAAAATGTCACAGCATTGCTCCATGTCAGGGCAATATCTAACCTGACCCCTTTCTACCTCCTGCCTCACCACCAAGCTGTCTGTACTCCGAAAAGCCAGGAAAAAAAGCCCAACATTGCACATACTCCATGCGGGACAGTTGCCCGTGGACTGGTTGTCTGTGCATTACCCTCTGTGCATGGACACAGGCTCTGGGTCAGGGCAAACAGTCCCTGGGCACCCAGGAGAGTTTTGGCAGGAGGACTAGGGGTGCCCCATGCCGAGCAGATGCAGGGATGTGGGGACAAGGCAGCAGTGGGGCAGGATTCCCACCAGCCGGCAAGGATCTCACATTTCTCCCTCCACCCTGGGGCTGCTCATTAAATATACTGTGATATTAAAATAAAGCTACTTTAAAAACATAAAAATAAGTAGGAGTGAGCAGGATTTGGGGAAGTAATGGGGAAGGTTGTGGGCCTGATCCTGCTCTTCCTCAGGACGTGGTAATGAGGAGCAGTGGGTGAAGGCAGTTCCGAGGCGGGCTCCTTGATTCCAGCCTGAATGGGACATAAAGGAGATCTGGCTCCTTCCCCGTATTTTAATGCTGTCACAGTCAAATTTATCATGCTGAAACTGGTGGAGTTGTTTCAGGAGTGAGGACTGGGGCAGCAGCAGACCTGGGAATGCAGAATGCGGACAGTGGGAACCAAACCTCCCTGCCTGGGATGGACGCAGCTCCCAGCACGGCTCTGACGATGAAAGCAAACCTTCCCGGGCAGGCAAAGGCTGCCTCGACTGTCACTTTAATTGAAACCTTCTGCAGTCCTATTCTTCACCTTACCTTTAATGATTCACCTCTTAAGCAGCCCACTTGTACCTTTGTAATCTTTCTGAAGGTTAACTTGTTGATCCTCAAAACTTGTCTGGAGGGAGAGAGGCAATTCGCAGGGAGGCTCGGAAGCAAAAAGTATCAAGTTTTATGATGAAAAGTGTTTTTATTAAGGGAGAAGGAATGAGAAATGAACTGCAAAATTCAGAAGAGCCGATGAGACTTTGGAAAGAAAAAATAAAACAAAAAAAAAAAAAAAGGAAAAAAAAAGTCAATAAAAAATAGGAGGGGTTGGGGGGGAGCAGTTGGGTTTGGTTCCCAGTTCCTGGGAGATGGTTTATTTCTGCTTTATAGGAATCAAAAATATATTTGTCATTTACCAAATTAAATAAAAATAATCCTAGCATTAAATTATTTTTAGGACATTAAGAGTTACATTCTTATGGGTAGTAATCTATTTGTAACACTGTAATGGAGTAACTGGCAATTTCATACAGCTTCGGGATCGATTTTTTCCTATTTGCCATGTACCTATGCAAATAAATATCCCATTTGATTCATGTCCATATCGTAGGATCTGCCTGCTTCTTTCTTACTCCTTTAATATTTAATTATTTAAAACAAGGAGAAATCTCACGGGAATTTTTGTCTCAAAAAATTGCTGACTTTTTCTTGTCATTCGAGAATAACAGAAAAAAAGATGTGAAAATCTAATTCTTTTTATGTCCTAAAACTGAAACTCAAATAAGGACGAGGAGAAAAAAATCTTAAACCCCAGAAACCAAACTTCCTCCCCTCCCTTTTTACATGAATATTCTGAGTTTTTACTGTAGCTATTCATAGTCATACCTAAATGTAGTCTATAAATCTACTAATATATTATTTAACACTCTAACTACTGGTATAAAAAATTATAAAATATTCTGTTGGCAATACATTTAATTGAATTCTTTTTAGAGACAGCTTGTTACTGCCAGACATGCTTTTAGAGATAGTACGGAGAAATAAAAGAATTCCAGAAGGCAGTAAAACAAATAATCACCATTTTCACCATTACTTCCAGATACCCTCCTATCCAGTCACTAAATCCTTTAAGTCTAAATCAAAGAGTTTCTGTGAACAAAATTGCACAGATCATTTCAAAGAATATAAAAACTACGTTGATGTTTTATTTGAAGAGAGAAGTTGAAATTCACACAGCACTCTACTGGCTGAGACGTTCAGGGAGTTATTAGAGAAAAAACAGAAATAAACCAGGCTAGTTTAGCCTGAACTTTAGAGGCCTGTTTCAAAACGATCAGGGTCAATGCAAATCCCTCTCTTAATTACAATGTGCTTGTGCCTGTAAAAGTTTGAGGTATTGTCCTTCTTCTTAGGCTCTCTGCTGATTTTTAATATCAGGTATCTGCAAGATTCTCTGAGGCGTAAAAGTAATAAATAATATTGTAAACCATTCAAAGCAAGCACTACCCTTTATGCTTTTTACTACTTTTTTCCCCAACAAAGCAACTTACACATAGGGTTTGAACTACCTTAGCACAACTCCTAATCAGAGAAGTATCAGTAGGGGTTAGTGAGATTTTTTGCATTGTAACATCTGAACGCTGACAGATCTGCTGAAAATAAAAGAGGTCTGTAGTGCTGCTCAGCCATGGGCCAGGGATTTTCAGCTTCCACTGGTCACACACTTCAGTTTGGTGAGTGCCAGGATGACAAAATTTGGGGACAAGCAAGGGATTGGGCTGGGGGTGCTGATCAGGTGAAGGCTCTCCCACCATGTCCCCTGCCAGGAGGCTTCTTGCCTGGCACAGCCCCACTGAGGCACAGACAGGCTTTGGTCCATAACTGGTTAAAAATCGACTGGGTCTAGGGGCAGAGGAGGGGGTGGGAGGTAATTATCTGCTGCTTGAAAACTTCTGGATGAAGTTTCCCTTTTAAATCAAAGATGGGGCAGAACTGACATGGGGCTGTGAGTGCTCAGTGGCATAGGGACAGTCCTTACCCACCTTCCGAGAACTGCTGTTTACGCTCAGCCAGTTTGGGAGATCAGGCAGGAGACAGGCCGATATCTTGCTCCTCTGTGGCAAAAAAGTAATTTTTGACAGGCAAGTCCACACCGTCTCCTGGCAGCAAGCACCAAGCAGATATGCCAGTTATTTGGGCAATTCTGCTGGAATATTATCCTGGGGGTTGACGTGCAGGCAGCCTGGATGCACACCCCTGCATCATCAGAGCAGCTCTTCTTGCAGAGTGTTCATCCGAGTCCGATTCATTACCCCAAACGGGACGTCTGGACGTGGCACAGGGGTTAAAATGTGTTCTCAGGCCATGTGGGGAGCCATGGCGTGGCACAGAGGCACTGCGGGCCGGCCGGACACACACCCCTCCACAGCCCCTGGCTGTCCCTCCCTCCATCCATCTCCTCATCCCTCTGGTCCTGTCCTGCAGGGCACCCTGTGCCTCCTTTCCCAGAACCCATCCAGATGCTGGCAGATGCCAAGTGGTGTCTGCAGCCACCGAAAGCCTCTGCACGGGACGTGAACAGATTGGGCCAGGGGCTCGTGGCTGGTGGGCTCAGGGGGAGCCAGGCTGGGCGAGGGTGAGGTACGGTCAGGTGTGCCCAGGGTGTGCTGGGGCAGCCAGGTTTTACCACAACATTCAAGTTTTTCCACTTCCAGCCCTTTCCCTTGCAGTAAAGGCCAAGTTAGATCACAAACACTCAAATTTAAAACAAGAAAAAATAAAAAGAAAGCAAGAGAAAGGAGCCCCGATGAGCACTGCAGCGCCCCACTCCCTGCCATTCCCATACACCCAGCTGCTGCTCCCTCTTCTCCTCCCAGTCGGAGCCCATGCCTCTTCCGATACCCAGGAAAACATTTTGTTCTGCGTTAAAGGCTAAAGCTAACACATGACCAGCAAGAGGCAGCAGTTTGTTTAGCTCTTGGAGTTTATTTTAATTGCGGCCTTGTTTTGTAATGAGGACGGCTGCAGCAGGGGGAGCCTGCTGGGACCTGGGGGGCTGTTCCAGAGGAGTTTCCTTATCAATGAAAAGAAGTCCCGACTATTTAAATTAACAACAACTGCATGGCATGCATGATCAGTTGCTTTGTTTTCCAGGAAGTTAAACTGTACACATTTGCTTATTAAGGATTTCAGTGGCTGGCTGGGATCACAAGTCCCCTCCAAGTGCCACCTTTCACATCCCCAGCCTCCACCAGGGAGGAATGAAGATGAGAGAAACGGGCCTCAGGCCCCGTGTTCATGCTGACACAAAACAGGCTGGTAAACCTTAGTAGTTTGTTATAATAATGCATGAAATAAAAAGGAGGAAAAAAGTAAAATCATGTGATTTTTATGCAAATCCAATGAATTGGACGGTTTAAAAAAACTTTAAATGTCAGGTAGATAAGATCACATACACCTAGAGCAGTGTCATGATGTTCTCTGTACATTACATTCATACTGGAAACCAAAACGTGTTACAGAAATCAGACACCCACAAAAAGCTCTGAGATTGCACTGAGAACAGGTTTCTGCAAAGCACCGGCCCCTGACAAAAAAAAAAAAAAAAAAAAAAANAAAAAGCAAAAGAATAAAAGTAGGTTAGATTAGAAAACAAGATAGTTGAATTCAGGCAGGGACTCTGCTGTCCCTGCGCAGCCTGGCCTCGCTGCATTCGCATTAATATGCGCAAAACTCCTTTTAAGTAACGTTCATGTGGTGGCACCCAGCTCCAAAATGGGCAGGCTGTTTCTGAAACCCATCCTCGAGGGCCACGGGGAAGGGGAGAGGTTCACAGGCTCTCTTCTGTCAGGCTAAACTATTCCCTCTTAGACACATTTTTTTTTCCCCTTATAAAAGTCCTGGCAGTTATTTTTGTGTGAGGATGGGGAAGCCTTATGGCCTGAAGGAGTTAATTTCAAAAGAAAAAATTATAGTGGGGTACTGTTTATCTAAGCAGTGTTTTGTAAAAGACAAGGCATTTTTTTCCAGGGGTGTGGTTCACCTGGGAAAAATACGCACTGGCCTCAATATACCATAAAAATCTGCTCTGTGTCCCCTGGAGGGAAACGACCCAAGCTCGGGGACTCCCCTCACTACCAAGGAGCGCCTCCAGCTCCGAGGCCCTTCAGCATCCAACTGCAGCTCCCAGGGATGGCTGAATAATTTCACACTGCTCTGTGCCCTGCACACCAGCACCCAGGCAGAGGGGTTGTTTTTCATCCCAGGAGCTTTGCTAGGGGAGGACATGAAGAAGCTGGAGAGGGACAGTCTGTGGGAGGGTGCGAGGCACCTGTGGCGATGCCCAGCACTGCTCCTGCTCCTTGGAGCTGTTCCGGCATGACCAGAAATACCCCTGCCAACTCCAAGGGGAACCATTTCCCAGCAGCATCGCCCCTGTTCCAGCGTTGCCACCACTTTGAGGGGTGGCACTTGAGGGTTCAAACCCTTGCCTGGATGAGGAGCTCTCTGCAACACAGAGGGTGTTTTTGAGAGAGGGGTGCGTGGGGCTGACTCCCCCAGTGGGGTTGCCACAGCCTCCCACAGGCAGGGCCGAGCTGCTGCTCCTCCACATGCCACACAGGCACCTCGTGGGTGTGCAGGAGCCACACCGAGCCCGGGGACGCTGAGAAACGTCCCACAGCCGCATGGGGCTGCTGGTGGCTTAGCACTTTCCCACCAGCAGCCCTCCCCACCACGGGGCCACCGTTCTCCCCCAAAGAGAAGACACTTGCTGTCAGCTTGCGGAGGCAGGGGAAGCTGTCCCACCAGGACATTGCCACCCTGGCAGCCACCACCACTGCCAGCAGCTGCAGTGCTGGTCCCCAGAGCTGGGACAGGCAAAGGAAGAAGGCGGCAAGGCCTCATTCAGCAACAATCCCTCTGGCCGATGGTGGGAGAGGGCTCCCAGGGAAATGACTCGATCCCCAGTTCCCTGAAGTCCCTAGTGAGGCACCACAGGGACCACTGCTGCTTTTGGGCTGCAGGAAGCAGTGGGGAGTAGAGGCGGGCGGCAAGAGCCCGTGGCTAGCTGCAGCCGGGCCCTGAGCGACAGTGAGGGAGTAGGAGCAGAAAGGCCAAAAACTCAGCAAAGGCGCCCAGGCCACTCAGCTCCCAGTCCGAAAGGGATGCTGCTGGCTGCTCCCTACCTCCCCGCAACGAGGCGGGTTAGGATGGAAACTCTGATGCAAGCCCGGCTTGGCTGTGGCCAGGCAGAGTGAGAAATCTCCCCCGTAAGAGTGCTACTTGAACGGAAGCTGTGCTCGACCTCGCGTCTCCACCAAAAATCCCCCAAGCGGCAGCCCTCTCGCTGCTGCTCCCGAGCGTCCCGCGGGCGCTGGGCTCGCCGGGCTCCGGCTAAAGCGAAAGCGTCAAACACTGCAGAGAAATGACAAACAGAACAGATCTGTCGCCCCCAACAACCCCCTTCCTTTGGGTTTCACTGCTGGGGAAAAAGAAAATAAAAAACCAAATCAAAATCCCGGAACGGAGTTCCTACTCTGGGTCCGTCCCTCCTTTGGTCACTTGCAGACCCGGGAACCCCCTCCCTGCCCGGGGCCGGGATCGGAGTCGCACAAGTCACACAGCTCCAGCTGCACTCACTCCCTGGGAATTCCATATTGCATTTTAACTACAGTGAAGCCGTCTCTCCAGCATATCTGTACCACCTCAAGTGTCTCGGGAGTACCATCCCTGTCTTGCCACCGGGCTATTTTTAATGTCGAGTCATATTAGCAGAAGGGCTTTCTTCCTAATTTATTACTCCCCCCGCCTCCCAGCCTCCTTGCTTTAAAATGTTTCTGTTCAAGAGCTCAGCTGAGAAATCAAAATAAAGGCAGCACCCGGGGACTTTGCGTCCAAGGTGGCCGCTCCGTGGGCTCGCCAGTGCTGGAATCAGTAGCTCCGAGCAACTGCATGGACCGAGGGCACCGTGACCTGCGGTGGTTATTCTCGTAAACAAATTTCTATTAATCACCAGGGCCCGGGAATGCCTTCACAGCCCAGAGCGTGCCTTCCCCCGCTCCCCACCACCCCGACCGGCAGCTTGCAGCCCAAAAGCCCCACCGGGAAAGCAAAATGAGCGATCCGAACCAACCCTTGCTGCAGGCCCCCAAGAAATAAACACGCGAGGCTGGGGGACAGACGCAAGAAAGCTTCACAGATTTCCATCCACGGAGCTACATTTCCACAGAGGAGCAGGGAAGGCTGGGGGGACAGACCCCCTCCTCTGCACCCCCTGCGAAACCCACCGGAGACACTGATTGCAAGGCTTTGCATTATTCCCCCCCTCCCACCTCCCAGCAAAGGCCTTTGCCCAGCAAGAGGCAAAAAGTGCAGAAATAAAATCCCTTTCCAGAAAAGCCAAAGCGGTTTTGCATCCCCAGCACAGTACAACAATTCCATACAAGCAGAATATTTATAGACTTACAGGTTATTTTGCAACAATAACAAAACAGCTACACAGAATTAACCCACCACTTGAGTGTCCTGGAAAGGAAAAGAGAACACGGATGGAAAAAAAAATAAGAGAAAATCATCAAAATCTATTTTTTTTTTTTTTGGTCTGAAGAATTCTGGCAAAGAAATAAAAAAGAAAAAAATTAAAAATAAAACCAAAAACGAATATGGGGAGTTCATGGGGAACTGTCTTTAAGGAAAAAGCTTCTTTCCCCAAAAGTAAATTGCATTGGAGGCCCTGAGCCGAGTGTGGCTGTTTGCAAAAAATTATTTTAAAAAAAGCTGAGTGAAATAAAAAATAATTAAAGAAAAAAAAGTAAAAATCCAGAACAATGCAGCTGGCTCCTGGTTTTGCTCGCTGGGTTGTTTGGTTGGTTTGGGGTATTTTTTTGGGGGGGAGGGTGTTTTAGAAACGCGAAAGTGACCCCCCGCCCCAAAGCAAATAAATAAAAAATATATAAAGAGAAATTATAGTTTAAAATACACATATATATATAAAATAA
>VZSE01004690.1:393-100237 GCA_013398275.1 Promerops cafer
ATCCCCGGCAATACCAGGACCGCCCGCAACCCTCGGCCCCGCCCCGCCGACCAATCCCCGAAGCTCTCCCGATGACTGACAGCAGAACGTCCCGCCCCTCACCAGCAGGCCGATGGGCGGGTCATTCCGTGACACGACCGTCAGTGCCTTGAGCGGCGGGCGGAGCGACCAATGGGAAGCCGGAATCGCGCAGGGGGCGTGGCCGCCACGCCCTCGAGGCCCCGCCCCGGCGCTCCGCGGCGCCTGCGCTGCGCCGCCCCCTGGCGGCCGCGGGGAGGGCCTGTCGGTCGGCGCTGCGGCAACATGGCGGGGCGGGGAAGTGGGGGGGATATGGACCGGCCGCTATCGCCCATCCCCTGCCCCCTCCTCCGCTCCTGCTCCTCCCTGCGCCACCGCACCTTCGGGAGCTTCTCGCAGCCCCGCTGCCAGGAGGCCGTCCAGCCCTGGGGGGTCCCCCGGCGGTGCTGTGAGGCTGTGGTGACCCCCCTCACCCCCAGTGGTGTGGGGGGCTGGGGGGTGACCCCTCTCTCGGGGTGCTCCCCGGGGGTTTCGAGAGGCTGAGCTGGCCTCTTGGCGATGTGGCATGTGGGACGGGAGTGGGCTTCCTTCAGGAGCCGGGGCAAGGGTGACCCGTCTCCCTGTGGGGCAGGATTTTAGGGTCCCCCAGGGGTGCTGTGGGACCCGGGTGGCCCCTTGGCAAATATGGGGACTGCGGGTTACCTTAGAAGCACCGGGAGTCCAGGGTGAGGGTGTGAGGCAGGATTTAGGGTTCCCTAAGGATGCCGNTGACCCCCCTCACCCCCAGCGGTGTGGGGGTTCCTGACGGTCCTGTGAGGCTGTGGAGACCCCCCCAGTGGTGTGGGGGGCTGGGGGGTGACCCCTCTCTCGGGGTGCTCCCCGGGGGTTTCGAGAGGCTGAGCTGGCCTCTTGGCGATGTGGCATGTGGGACGGGAGTGGGCTTCCTTCAGGAGCCGGGGCAAGGGTGACCCGTCTCCCTGTGGGGCAGGATTTTAGGGTCCCCCAGGGGTGCTGTGGGACCCGGGTGGCCCCTTGGCAAATATGGGGACTGCGGGTTACCTTAGAAGCACCGGGAGTCCAGGGTGACCCCTGTCCATGTGGGTGTGAGGCAGGATTTAGGGTTCCCTAAGGATGCCGTGAGGTTGCAGTGGCCATGTGGGGTGCAGAGCTGGCTTTTGGGGTTTCCTGGGGATGCTCAGAGGCTGTGGTGACCCCTTGGTACTGTGGGATGAGGGTCTAGGGCTTCCTCAGGAGTTGGGGTGCCTCCTCTCCCTGTGGTGTGGGGCAGGATTGTGGGGTGCCCTGACGGTGCAGTGAAGCCCGGGGTGTCTTGGTGCTGCTGTCAGGATTTAGGGTGCCCCGGGGTGCAGTGAAGCTCTGCTGACCCCTCTCCCTGAGGGCTGTGGGCAGGGACCTTTAGGGATGCTGTGACGGGAGTGATCCCTTGGTGCTCTGGGATATGGGGCAAAATTCTGGGATTCCCTCAGGGGTCTCTGTGAGTCTGGGGTGCCTTTGTCTCCATGGGGTGTGCAGCAAGATTTTAGGGTCCCCTAAAGGTGCTGTGAGGCCCTGGTGACCCCTTGGTGCTGTGGGATATGGGGAGATTTTCTCCTGTGGGAACCAGCCAGGTGCTGTTTATAATGTGGGTCCACCTTTTGTTGTGTGGAAATACCTTAAGGGTTGTGCAGTGTTTTTATTCTGTATTAATTAAAAAAATAAAAAATCCCTTATTAGTGATAGATCACATCAGCAAGTGGCCAGAAAGGCTTTAAAATGTGAAGGAACAGCCTCATCTATGAAATCCCTTCTTGTGGTGCCTGCACATCCCCTCTTTTTGAGGTGTCCAGGTGCTGCAGGATGTGTTTGGATTGCTCTGCTCTTTGCCAGGAGCTCAGTCATGCTTTGCTGGGTATCAGCCTGGGAAAGTCACATTTTTCATTAGTGCTTGCCTCTGGCTGGAATCTTGTCTCTAGGCCAAGTAATTCAGTGGTTGAAATGCTGGGGAATGGGTTTCCCAAGTGTTTTTTGCACTGTGCAGAGCTGGTGGATGGAGGGCAGCTGGTGCAGTGCTGTGGTGCAGAGCAGGGGTGACAAATCTGGCCCGGGGATGTGCTGTGCACCACAGGCGCTTCAGTGCCACCCCTGAAATGTGCTGAGTAATTGAGAAAAACCCCACCTTTTGTGGTCTGTCTCTCGTTGAGAGCTTTTCCTCTGCCCCTGCTCCAGATTTCTGGTCTCACCTTCTTCCTTGCACCTTGTTTTCCTTCATCTCACCCTTTGCACTTACCCAGGGAAATCTGTGAGCCTTGACTGGCTTTTTTCAGCTCTCTGTTGCCCAGAACAGGAGCCCAGTGCTCTGGTCAGTGGTAAGATCGTTTTACTCACCCTGGACGTGGTTCTGAGACTCCCTGGGCCTAAACCAACCTGGCTGGAGGGGTCTTGCCTTGCCCCTGCTCCCCTGAGCCCTCCCAGCTCAGGGAACACCCTGGTGCATGCTCTGGGTGCTGGGATTGGTGACTGGGGATGTGGGGAGGAAGGAGAAGGATCAACTTTATTCTTCTGCTTTGAGCTTTTCTACCACTAAAAAATGTGAGAAAAATGTGCCTTTATTTGACCAGCTTGGAAGCCTGGTGAAGAAAAGGGGGATTTATGTGAATTTAAAGGAAAGATTGATGCTTAGTTGCCTCCTAATCTGGCAGTTGGATGAGTGATGCTCTCCTTGGGTTATCAGGAAGCTTCTTAGTATTCAGTGTTTTCATGCTTTGCCTGCAAATGCAGTTGTTGCAGAATTATCAGGTTATTTAATGCTGCGAAGAGAGTGCTTAAGCTGAGTGTTCCATCTCTCCAAGCTGGGTCTGATCCTTCAAATGCTTTCTGTGTGAGCTACCAAGGGAGCTGCCTGTTCCTTCTAGCTGGCCCGTGGGCCAGCAGCAGTGCTGGGGAGGGTGAGGGGCAGGGGCAGCAGGCAGCAGCACCCTCGGGCTGCGGCACCGGGCGGTGTCGGGGTAAACACGGAACGGCTGGTGGGAGGAAGGAGGTGTGTGGTATCTCCAGGCACAACAGGTGAGGCTGATGCTGGAACACAGGTGCTGTTCTGTTGTCAGCATTTTTAGCAGGTGCTTCAACCTGCAAGATGGGAAGAGGAGCTTCAGTGACTCCTCCTGCCCTGCAAATCTGTTCTGCAATGCCAGTTAGAGTGTAATCTCTTTTATTGGACTTGTGTGATTTGATTTGTGCACGTACATTCTCACAGGCAGAAATGAATGGCTGTCCCGATGTACGAGAGAGACAAAATATTTAAACTTCTAGTAACATTTTGAATAATTCAGGTGAATGATAAGCCAAATCTGATTAATTGTGTGATGCTGTTTCAGGTGTGTTACTCTGCTCCCCTAATTGCACTGGGTCTCTCCATGGCAGGGAAGAGATGGTGATTAGCAGTGATTGAAGTTTACAGGAAAAACAGTTTATGATGATTAGAAATAATGGCTGTTTCTGTAATAATTTATTCTGTATCACTGCATGGGGATCATTAGGCACACAGGCAGAGCACTCAGGCATCTGCAGGAGAGGGAATGGTGGCAAGCTGCTGTGTCTGTAGCTGGTCATGGACCTCCTGGACCAAGTGGACCCCTGGAAGTTCACTGGCGCTGTCTGTAACGAATTGATTTGAGCTACATCAGGAATTAGTTCTCCAAGGGATCTAGAAAGGCCAGATGATTTCTGTGCCTCGTTCCAGTGAGTGTCAAGCTGATCCAGCTCAAGCTGCATTTCTGCCTGTGTCTGCACAGGCTGGAGAGCTCCATGGGGCTGAGGTGGGGCAGGGAGCGGGTCAGTGCTGCTGGCTCCTCTGGCAGCAGGGCTGCACACACCCCGTGTGTGCGAGGTGCTCGTGTGGATGTTGGTGAGGATCCCTCAGCAGAGACACTGGTGTGGTTTTCTTTGAGGAATATGAGATTTGTGATAGTTGAACTTGTGTAACAGTTCATGGTTAGAAATAATGGCTGTTTTAGGGGGTGTCACTGGTGTAACACACCCTTTTTTGTTCCTCCTTCCTTCCTTTGGGGCTCCTTTGGGGCAGTGTTGCCATTAGCCCAGGGAGAGCAGACTCTGCCGTGTTGGCTCCTCAGAAGAGATTCCCTTTGTGTTGGGTTGGAGATGGTTTTGGATTCACTCAGGTACTGGATGGTGTCTGACCTTGCAGGGTGGTGCTGTCACTCCTCTCGAGAGCCTGAGACTGAGCACAGGGTCCTGCTGGCACCTGGTGACACCAGGTGTCTGATCCAGGGGTGCAGCAGGAATGGGAAGCTGGTGAAGGACAGACTGAGTCCCTTGGTGTTCTGTGCTGCCAAAGGCATTGCTGGCCTAACCCTCCTCTCTTGTGCTTCCTGCAGCCTGCAGAGAATCCCAGATTGGTTTGGGTGGGAAGGGACCTTAAACCCACCCAGTGCCCCCCCTGCCATGGCAGGGACACCTTCCACTGTCCCAGGGTGCTCCAAGCCCTGTCCAGCCTGGCCTTGGGCACTGCCAGGGATCCAGGGGCAGCCACAGCTGCTCTGGGCACCCTGTGCCAGGGCCTGCCCACCCTCCCAGGGAACAATTCCTTCCTAACATTTGATCCATATAATATACCTGAAACAGCACTAGACAGTTAATAGCATTTGGCTTATTATTTGCTTGAATGATTTAAAAATACTTAAAATGTAGACAATGTGGTTTTAGGTTGGATGGTTTGTTAGGGACTTTGAAATAACAGGGGGTGGGCTTTATGTTTATGGGTTGAAGCTGTAAGGTGATTTCTGATAACATATGGAACCAGCCTTCAGAGATGCAGGGTTGTCAGGCAACTAAAGAAACATTTATGAATCAACTTAGTTCCTTCTTGCAGCCTGTTCCTGCTATTGTCACTTAGGGTTTTTTTAGTATTTCCCAGTGTGTAATATGAAGAAATGAGTTTTTAGCAATGTTTCAGGGAAATTGGAGAAAACTCTATCTGAATCTCTCCATCTGTGATCAGTTCTGCAACCTCGTAACTGTCTCATAAAATCATAACAAATCAGCTTGTGCTTTCAGGACTTCTGCATTGCTGAATTATTTAAAATAAAGTCACGTAATTTGTTAAAAACTCTAAAGTTATTTAGAATAAAATTCTGGTGACCATGTGAATGTTTGTGGGCATGGGATGTCTGGCCCTGTCATCTTTGATTAATTTGTTGCTTGGCTCAATGTTGCAGAAGCAGTGTGTTCTAAGCTTGTGCTCATAAAGTCACTGCCAAAGGGAGATGTCAGTGCTGCCTCTCCATCTCCAGTTTTTGAGGTGCTGGTGTGTCACACCTCTTCTATTATGTAGACCTGCCAGAATAATTAAACTTAGGTAATAAATTTTTTAGTAGGAAAAAATTTTTTAAAAATGTCAGAGAATCTTTTTGAGGATTATTTAAAGTGTGAATTTCTTAAGTATTACTTTAAAATTTCTTTTTCCCTAGAGCAGAGCAAGATCTTCTCTTTTCCTCTCCTGTTCTGGGTTCTGTGCCTCAGACCACAGAGATCATTCAGGAGAAGACCCTGAGGCTCAGGATAAACCCTGACTAAATTTGGAAGAAGTTCTGGCATAAAAGCAGATCTGCTTGAGTCCACAGAAAAGCAGTCCCTAGAAAGTAGTGGCACTTCTGTTTTGCTGAATTACCCACCAGGCAGGACATAGTTTCAGTGCAATGAAATTACCATTGATTCCTTTTCTTTACATGAAAACAGCTAAAATGTTGGTCCCCATGTCATGGAGTGATGTTGTTTTGATCCAGGGCTGGTGGGCATGTTCAGGTGCCCTCACAAGTGCAGCTTTAGGGAGAGCTGGTGCAGCAACACCCCTGAGCAGTGGGACAGAGATCCTGGCAACTGCAGTGGCTTTTGGAAGGATGAGGTTGAGCCTGGGGGCTCTGCACAATGTGTTCAGGATGCTGCCTCACGTCAGGGAGGTTCTCTGGCAGGGACCAGAGTTTTGTGATAAAACACCCATATTGACTATCTCCAGAAGGTTTTCAGACCCCCAGGAACTGGAGAGCTGTGTTGGAGAAGGTCTGTGAACAGAAAAAGCCAAACAAGAAACCCAATTGCTAAAATTAATGGAAGAGCTTCCGGCGCAGTGCCCTGGAACTGTGTCTGAGGCAGCTGCTCATAAACCAAGGCTGGGTGTGCAGCTCCTCAGGCACTCCTGCCCTGCTGCTCTGCTCCTTCCTGTGCAGGCAGGTCCTGCCCTCAGGGAGGTCAAAGGTTTGAAGTATGAAAAGATTTAACACGTTTCTCCGGTCTCCTGGACGCAATAAAGCAATGACCTTCTGTCAAAAATCTGGAGTAATTGATGCCCTGGAGTTGTGTCATGTGCTTTTTCTGTAAAAAACAGAGCAATACTTGCAAGCTGCTTCATCTTAAACTGCTGGTGACTGGGTGGTGTTGGGTACATCAGAGTCGTGGGAAGCTCAGTGCCAGGTGCTGCCCTGTGTCAGTGCTGGGCTGAGCTGTAAATCCTCAGGGACACCAGCATCCTGGGCTTTCACAGGGCAAATTCCAAGGGAATAGTTTTAACATTAACATATATTCACGTTGTCCCTGTTGCCATTGGGTAATTTTTCTAAATAAATGGGCTGAAATTTGCATCCATGAGGTGTCCTCACTGCTCATGTGGCAAAATCCTGTGACCTGCATCCCAGGCCCTCAGCCTACTCTGGTGGGGTGGTGGTTCATTCCCTTGGCATTTTTTAGAGACTTTTAGATGTGACACAACAAGCAACAATTCCCTGTAATTAAATTGTTGATCATCCTGGCTTGAGAAAGGAATGTGAGGCAACATCCACTCAGAAAGTGGATGTGTTAATTAAAATGCACATGTCCTGGGTCATTATTGCTTAATAGGAAGGTGGAGCTGCGGTTCCTGCTGAGCTGTCAGAGAGCAGCTCCCTGCTTCTGTGGCACAGCAGCTCAGGTACAGGTGTATTTCCTAAAACCACTTACTGACCATGTAGTGAAGAGCTGATCTGGAGAAGGACATCTTTGGGCAGAGCAATCTCTGTAACTTGACTGTAGCTGCTCTGCTTGGAGAAGCTCTCCTTTAGCAGTCTTGTTTCTTCTCTTGTGTTGGGTCAGGCAAACTCTTGAACTCTTTGTTCTTGGGACTGTAAATTGTCTTTCTCATGATATTGGCAAACACTGGCAGTAGCAGAGCCAGATTCCCAGAGCCGTGAGCACGTCAGAACTGCAGGCAAACAACGCTGGAGTGACAGAGCCACCCCTGCAGACCTGAGTTCATTTGAACTTTGCAAACAAAGGGAAGCAGCAGTAAAACCCAGTATCCTTTAGTTGTGGGAGAGGCCCTTCTGCCCTGATAAAGTGGCTCTGGAGTGCCAGGACGGGCAGTAATTTCCAGATTCAGACCCAGAGAGCACAGGGCTGCTCTCAGAGAGAGAAACTGGGAAATGTGTTGAGTGTTTGATAAAGAGTGCCCACGGAAGAGTGTCTGGTGGATGCCTTGAGAAGCTACTTGGAACAGAGGCTAGGTAGTGTTAAAGGAATAAAGTGGGGATTTATTAAAAGGCCTTCACAGGATACACCTTGAGCAGTACAAGAGCCTGGCCATGGCTCCACCCAAGATGGATGAGGGTCACACATCTTCACACTTTTATAAGTTTTGGTCCATTTCCATTTTGGGGTTAATTGTCCAATTCCAGCTGCAGGTTATGCAGTCCCATCCTCCCAGATTGCTCTCCTCAATTCGCTGTTTGCACTTTTTGGGCCTGAAGCTGCAGTGGTGTCCTTGGTTCTTGGGCTGGAAAAGGATTGTTTTGTCTGACTGAACTGTGAAGAGAACTTGCTAACCCTTTTTCTGAAGTTCAGAGTTATATACTAATGCAGTGCAGAATCTGGGAAATAGAAAAGCTAAAACTTAAGGCATCAAGGTGTCTCCTGCTGCCTGTGTGTGCTGGGGGAGAGCTCTTGCCAGGCAAGGAGGTTACCACTGCCATGGGCAGACAGTGCAAGGAGAACATTCCCTGTTTCATTTCCAGCCCTGGGTGATGCAGGAGCTGCTGATAGGAGCTCTTCCCTCTCTCCTCCTCTGAGCTGTTTGGGTTTGCACGATCATGGGAGGTGATTCACAGCGTGGGAGAGCCTCGGGGGGCGTGGGAAGGAGGGATCCATCTCATCCAGGCCTCTCTGGATGCTGCACTGAGGCTGCCTTGGAGGCAGCTCACTCAGTGTTCCCTGGCTTTGTCAAAAATGTGAATATTAGTTCTGAGATTTTAGCTTCCCAATGCGTTCCTCTTTATTAGGAGAAGAAAATTGGTATTTCTGAGTTTGTTGTCAAGAGAGAATGCACTCCTTCCTGAAGAGAATAAAAGCTTCCAGCAAACAAATAGAGGTCACAGGGAGGAATGGCCAGGCCTGAGCAGGGAGTCAGGGCTGTGTGTTCCAGGGACAGCAGCTTATCCTGCCAGCACAGCCACTTCAGGTCTGCAAAGGCCTGTCTGGCCAGGCCTGCTGGTCCAAAAAGTTCCTTGTAGGTTGATCTCCTCTTGTGGCTGCAGAAATATGGAAGCTTTATTCACTATTTTTTTGACATGTTCAGAAAAATCCTCTGCAAGCTACTAAACTTCCTTAGTTAATTTTAAAAATGATTTAGAACCACAGCATTTAGGACAACCTGTGTTCCTCAGTCTGATCCCTGATAGTGACAGCATGTTGTCATTCCTTTTATGAATATTACAGAATTGTTCTTTAGAGGAGCCTTGGGTTTGTCTTTACTGTTTCCCCTGTCACAGAGCCAGCTTTCCCTCCAGGTCAGGAATCCACTCCTACCTGCCAGCCAGGAGCCCTGCTGGTGTTGCTGTTTTATGCCCATTTCTTGTGTCCTTCAGTGCTGAGTGGCTGCTCATCTCTGTGGTGTGTGATGGGTGTAGAGAGCAGGCACAGTCCTTGTGCTTCCCTGTGCTGGGAGCTTGGCTGGTGCTGAGCCAGCTCTGCAGCTCATCCTCCTGCTGGAGCTGCTGCTTGTCCCCTGTGTGCAGCCAGAGGTGCAATGTCCACCTCGGGTCCTGCTGTCCCTTGGATCTAGAGATAAAGGCAGAGCTTTGCACGTGTGTTTCCTGTCAGGAGCATACTCCTGGATAACGTGTAGGATCTGTGATTCATCATGTCAGTTCCCTGTTTATCTTCGGAGCTCCTTTGACATCATAATTCTTCCTGTCAGTATTCAGACTTCATTTTATTGGCAGACTCGTGGTGGTGAGTGTTTGATTTGGAGTCAGCCGTGGTTCCACGCAGCCCGCAGAGGCACCTCTGTTGGGGCTCCAGGGAGCGTGGGCTGAACTGCTTCCCAGGAATTACACCTGCACAGGTGCTTCTCTGCCCTCTTTGGGTGATGAGGCCCTGGGCTCGGAGAGACTTTGGTGCCCAAGAGCTGTTACAGAAAAGCTTGGGTGCTTTTTGGAGCAGGGATCCCCATCTCAGTGCGTCTGGCAGTGGGCTCTGCTGGGGAAATGGAAATGTCTGGTACCCAGAGTTGTCACGTTTCCTAGCACTCCTCTGCCAACACCTGTGTGCCAGAAATTCCATCTCCGTGCACCTGCATATACATGGGATGTGTATCTGGGTCTGTTTTACACAAAGGAGAATTTTAGACACACAATACTTGAACAATATTTGTCTTGTAGAAACCACGTGAGAACAGGGCACAGAACCAAACCTGCCTCAGCTTTAGAGGCTGTTTCATAATCTCTTGCTCAGCATTAGGAAATGAAATGAGTTCAGATGTCTTGGATGAGGAGCATCTCTGCCTTAGCACTTAATGTTTCAGCTCTTCTCAGTACCAGCTGTCAGCAGTGTGCTTTAGTCATTACCACCACCTTATCTCTGTGGGGAGAAACATGTTTTTCCTTGGCTTCCTCTACCATCAACCTTAATGATTCACAAGAGGTGAATTGACAAAACACAAAAGGTGTGGTTTATGTATGTGTGAAAATATCCAAATAGCAGCACCACTTTCTGGGCTTTGGCAGGGGTTTGGACTGGGTAATCTCCAGAGGGCCCTTCCAACCCCAGCTATTCTGTGATTTTGTGAACACGTGAGTTTCTTATTTTCTTTGGAGGAAAATGAGTCCTTGCAGCTTTGGAAAAAAAATCTCTGAAAGATCAGATGTTATGGTGATTGTTTCTATTATGTACCTGTTTGTTCTTCAGGGCAACTTTTCTTTGTAAAACTAAAATATGCCAGTGTCATTAAGCCTCCTGGCTTTTGAGGCAACGTTACTTCTTTGTCACAAACCTAGAGGTGGGGTCCTTCACGTTTGTCTCTCAGTGAGATTTATCAGTGCATCATGTGGTCTTGTTTTCCTCTTGGCAAACAGAAGGAATGCTGGAATAGGGCTCTGCACAGGCCTGGGTTTAATGGCAGGTGCTGCCTGGCTGATGCTGGATGATGGATGCTGGAGCTGGGAATGCTTCAGCAGTGTGCAGTCACCTCCTTAGGACTGTGCTGTCCTTGGAGTCTCCTCTTTGCATAAACCAGAACAACACCTGGAGGTGTTGGGAAGATTCTTTTGCCTAATTTAACCCTAATTTGCCTTCTTTAAGCCAAATCTATGTTGTGGACACGGGTGTAAGAGCAGCCTGTGAGGGTGTGTGGGTCACTGCCAGCCTGGCAGTGCCAGGGGGTGACCGCAGCAGGTGGCATCTGCTGTCACCTGCAGGAGCTTGCTCTCTGCTTTGTTAGAGCTGTCTTGCCTGGTTGCCAGCAGTAACTTGCCAGTTTGCTTAAAATTAGTTTGTGTAAGTCTACTTTGAGATTCCTAGGAATACTCACAAGGATTTTTCTGCCCCTATGTGGTGAGTTAGTGCCCGCAGTGGGTGTGGGAGGGCAGAGAGGGGAGAGGGGCAGGTTCTGGGAGTCCTTGTGCTGCTGTCCTGGGAAGCTGGAACCCGAAATGCAAGAGCTTAAAGTGTTCCTGACAGCAGCACCACTGGCATATGCCAGCCATGTCTTCCAGCCCTGGACTGCTGCATTTATGGCAGGAAAGCTTCCTCAGGAGCAGCCTGTGCCTGTGTCCTGGCTGTGACAGCTCAGCTGCTTGACAGAGACAAGGATCCACCCCTGCGAGCAGCAGCTCTGGGATATGAGCTCTGTGGGGAGGGCAGGTAAGGGGAAGCCCCAGCAGCTCACCACAGCAGCATGTTCCTCCTTCCTGCCTGGGTGATTTCCAGTTTAATTGTCACCTCTTCCATGACCAGATTTCCTCAAGCTGTCCCTGGCACCCTTGTGGGTCTCTATGCCTGGGAGTGAGACCCCTGTCTTGCAGCTGTGTGATGTTAAAACCTTTTCAGAATATAGATAATGTTCTGAAGATGTACAAAACCTTGGAGCTTGAGGAGGGTGTGTAGAGGAGGTCTGGGAGCTGAGATGCTGCCTGAAATGTTGGTCATTGCCAGGGAGAAGTGGGCTCCTGCCAGCCACCCCAGGAGGAGGATGAGCCAGGCTGTGGCGTGGTTGGCACGGCCGCTGCTGCTGCTGCTGCTGCAGCCACGTTGTTTCACGTGTCAGACACCCAAGGGTGTTTTGCCATCATCTCTCCTGTGCTGCAGAGCTTGCAGTTGTTGCTGGGTTTGGAATGCATTCCTTGCTGTTCCTGCCCTTCCTAAGGCACCATGTTCCCAGTGCAGACAGGAGCAGCAGCTTGGCCGGGCGCTCGCTGCGTGTAGGAAGCAGTTTGTCACCGAGGATTAAAAATGCAGCTGAGGACTAGTGCTGTGAAAAGGTTTAATCCAGGAGCTCTGAGTCCACTTTTCTCCAGAAATATCCCCGTAATGCGTTTTATCAGGGCATGTCCTTCACAAAACCGTGCCCTGGAGGTGGGAGGAGTGGTGATAAAATGGTGAATGTTTGCTGGGAAGTGCCCCAAGCCAAGGGGCCTCAGCAGACAGGTTGTGTATCACATAAATCTTCTGATGTCATATATTTTATTACAAGAACATTTGAGTCTTTTATTACACTCAGCATTCAGATAGAGAAATCTGCTTCAGGCCTGAAAATGGAATATTTTTTGGTTGTCACACATGTCAAGGGCAATTGAGCATTATTCAGTAAAAGTAATGAGTTGGTCCTTTTCTAAATAGCAAGTACTTGAGATAAATCACGTTGTGCCATAAAAGTTGATCTGAACTTTGGGGCAGGCTGGCTGCAGGCCACACTGGAGGGGGAATGTCTCTGATTCTTGTCCCAGAGGGGCTGGGAGATGAAGGCTGAGCAGGGCAGTAACTCCTGGGAAATGATTTAGATGTGTGTGTTGGGATCAGTGCATTTCCTGTGCTGGGATTTAAGGGTGTTTTAAGAGAAAATCCCTCCTGAATTTCTTTTAGCAATAGGTTGATGCTGTCAAATAGATTCTGTTGCGCTGCCTGCAAATTTGTATCTGACAAAGGTAGCTGTGCTTTCATTCTAAAATGACACCTTGGGGGGCAAGTTTAGCTTTTCCCCAAATGAAATTCTTCAGTCCATAGCTAATGATAGAAACATTCTGCCTTTTCCATCTCTTTCTCCAGTTCTGAGGCATTTCGATCCCAATTTTCATCGTTCAGCCATTGTTTTGTGGTATAATTCTGCAGGAGCAGGTGGGGTGAGGGTGTAGGATGGGCTGAGGTCCCTCTGTCATGCTCCCCCCATGCTCCATCCTGCCTCACGATGGGGATGGGCAGCTTGGGCTGGGAGTGCTGCTATTTCGGTTTTAAATTGCTGATTGATGAGTAACAGTGGAAGGGACAAAAATGACCAGATACTCCTGAAAAAGGATTGGTCCTCTGACATTAGAGAATAAAAAGAGGGGGAGGACTCCCCCACAAAATTTGTTGCAGTAATTTTTTTTATAGTGATAGGCTGGAATTAACTATTTTACCTAATTTTTTTCTGTATGTTATGGATCTGGGATGTTTCCTATAGAGTGGAAAATATTCACATGTGAGATTTCTTTTGAGAAGTGATACAAAGGGTTGTGGGGTTGGATAGCAGCTGGTGGAGGTTAAACCTTCCTGTGGACTCTCAGTGCTGCCCTGTACTGCACTGGGTGAAGGGGTTTATGCAGAATGGATATGCTGAAATTCCAGTTTTCTGAGTTACATTCAGGGAAGAGGGAAGGTCACATCTTTATCCCTCCCTTTCTCCCCTCATGGGCTCTGTGAGCCAGTCCAGCACTGTGAGACAGGGTTGTAAGGGAGCTGCTCTGGCTCCAGGCTGCTTTCCCTTAGCAGCTTCCAGAATGTCTCAGTGTCCTGTCACTGGGCAAGAAATGCCTTCCAGGGAATGCTGATTACCTGCTGCCTTGTGGCAGCATTTGGGGAAGCTCCACAAGTGCCAGGGTTCACTTGCAAGTTAACAGTGTTTGCCTTGCAGGCTTTCTCCCAGGTAATTTTAAAGTATTTCTGTAGGTAGGGTAGAAAATCCAAAGTACATAATAGTCCCAAAATTCAGAGCTTTGGGATACAAGTATCTGTGACAAGTGGAAATGTTTGGAGGAACCTGGAAGAGGAGCTTGTTGATAGAAGTGGGCTCTCAGAGTGTGCCAGGACTCAGGAGACCTGTTTTGTGCTTTGTGGCTTTGCAGAAGTCTTGAGGCTTGGCTTGGTAAAGGAAAAATAGAATTTTATTTGACATTTTTTCCACCTCTCTCTTGTAGCCTATGCAGGCAGCGAGATGTCCCACTGATGAGCTGTCCTTAACCAACTGTGCTGTGGTGAACGAGAAGGACTTCCAGTCTGGGCAGTAAGTGTGCACTGTTGCTCTTCTGGCTTTTAACCAAAAAGGAATTGTTTTCAAAATTTGTATGGAGGGGGAATGGCATCTCAGGTTTGGAAAGGTGAACACAGCAGTTGGATTAACAGAAAACTTCTGTGTCTTTAGAGATCAGAACTTTCAATGTGTTCTGGAAATGGGAGATGCTGGAAGAAGGGTGACTGTTTCTCTGAAGCATTTCTTTCTTGGGTACTGCATCTGCTTAACTAACAGAATAATTATTTTAACAAAGTACTTTTTGTGATCATTTTTGTTTGTTTTGGTTTTGCTGTTGTTCCTGTTACATAGTGAGAATATTTGAACTATTTCTAAAATGTTTTTATCATTTTATTGTGTTACTTGGGGCATCTTCTCACTTTCACATCATATGGGAGTGCTGAGCAGAGCCAGGAGATCTCTCTCTTGTTCTTGGGGTTTTCATGCACAAGAACAAAAGGGAGAAGCAGGCAGAGTGTGGGCACAATAAGCTGGATTCTTTAATTGCAGTTTTGGGGTGGCTGATGGAACCTGACTTTGGGGTTTACTTTTGTTAGGTGGAAAACACATGAATTTTTCAGCTCAGCCCACACAGAAGGGTTTTGTATTGCAAGAAGCCAATTCACACACTCAGATTCTTTGCTTTGCTGCAGCTTTAGGGAAGCTCTGACAGATTTTAGTATGTAGGTTGTAGACAGAAGTCATTAATTTCAGCTGAAAGGGGATATCACGTGCAGCACAATGCAGAAGGGCTTCAGTTTGAAAAATGGGAAAAATATTAAAGGAGATACTGAATGATATGCCCAGGGCTTATATAAAATACCTGTCCCAGGTGAACTCTGCTAAGGGTGGAGAACACAGCAGGGCTGAACTGCAGGAATGCAGGGATATATTTAGGACTTGCCTGTCTGTGCTGTCAGCTCTGCTGCCCTGGCACCTGTCCTGGCTCTGGAGCAATGAACTGAACTGTGATTTCATGAGCCCAGCTGGAGTATAAAATGCCAAAACCAAACAAAACCACCCCCTAAACAAGTAGAACTTTTAGAGTCAGAAGCAGGCAAAAGTGTCTGCTTGGGCAGAAAAGTTTCCCGCTCTTTTCAAAGTATGGTTTTCCCCAGGTTGATTTTTTCCAAAGTAATTGAGTTCAAAAATACCTGAACTAAGCATTGTACCTCATGCATTATAAAAACTTTAATTTCCTCCAATATGGATGTCCTGGAGGGACCCAGCTGCCAGACCTGCAGCCGGCTGTGCTCCTTTTGCTTCCAGAACCCTCTCTCCTGGCATTTGTGGCAGCATGCAGGAAGCAGGGAGATGCTGGAAGAAGGGTGGAAGGAAGCAGTGCCCTGGGATGTGCTGGCTAAGGAGGCTGGATGTGGTGCTGGCTGTTGCCATGCCCCTGGGAGCTGTTTATTTGCAGCAGTCAGTGCTCACACACCAGCAGCGTGTTTGGTCGGGAGCAGGTGCTGCAGATGGCTGCGCAGTGTCGGACGGAGCACGGGGAGCTCCCGGGCTGGGCAGTGCTGGGGCTGGAGCTGCTGCTGCATTGCAGATCCCTGGAGCCAGCCCTGGCTGCAGCTCCCTCACCACGGCTCCTGCTCGGGGGCTTTTGGTGATCCCTCCACAAAGGGCTCTGCTCTCTTTGCTGCTGGGTGTGTAGAGCTGGAGTTTGGCCTTGGATCAAGGAGATGGATGGTTTAACCCCAGGGTGATGCCTCAGGTTTTAGCTTTTCTATTTTTCAGATTCTGTGCTGCTTCAGTGTGTAGTTCTGAGCTTCATATTGGAGGATAGCAAGCTCTCTTCCTGGAGTAGGGAGACAAAACAATTCCTTCTCTAGCTGGGGACCAAGGACAAGTGATCCAAATTTCAGGCCCAAGAGCATGAACAATGGTGGACTGAAGAGAGAAAACAAGGAGGATGGGACTTCATAACCTGAAGCTATAATTGGACAATTAACTCCAATATGCAAATGGACCAGAACTTATAAAAGTGTGAGACCCCGTGAGCAGTCGTCCATTTTGTGACCATTTTGGGTTCATCTTGGGTATGGTCCTGGCTGGGCTCTTGCACTGCCCAAGGTGTATCCATTGAAGCCTTCTAATAGATCCCTACTTTATTCTTTAACTCTGTCTAGTCTCTGTTCTAGGTCAGCCTTCACAAAGCATCAAGGGTGCTGCTGACCATCCTCTTCCTCTTCGCTTTCCTCGCGCCGTGAGCTGGGCAGGGATGAGTCAGTGCTCAGTGCTGCAGGAGTTCCCACAAGGCCAGGCACTGTATGATCCCAACCTGTGCTGTGTAATGCCTTGGGCAGTGGCACCATCTTCAGTTCCTGTGTCCTGCTCCTACCTTGAGGACTCCCGGTGCAGTTTGGAGAGAGAAACCAGTTCTGAACAGAGCTGGGGTGTGAGGGGACAGCACTCAGGGCAGGCTGTCTCAGTGGCAGTTTTTGTTCATGTTCAGAACTGGTTGTTCCCTTTCACATGGGAAGCCCATCCCTCCTAGGCCACTTTAGTTTTCTGAAGAGCCCTTGCTGAATGATTGCTGTGGGTTTCCAAACATGCACTGCATGGGATGAGATCCCTGCTGGCACCTCCACACGGATACCTGAGTCATCCCCTCCCTCACAGGAGCCCTGCTTGTGCTTCAGCAACAGAAGGACTGATGCACTCACAGGTTAATTCATGTCTGCTGCAGTTTCTCTTGGTTTGCTCAGCCTGGCCAGACTTACCAGCAGTTCCCTGGGCCCAGCTTCCTGGAGCCCTTCCTAAGAGCTGGCATCACATGGGCTGGATCTGACAGTTCCAGGCGAGGATTTACACAGGGAATAGAGCAGCAATTCTGCCTGGGAGAGCTCTGGGAGCTGTCTGGCCCTGGTGATTTGTTGTTCCTTTTGTTCATGTATAAGCAGAAGCTCTTAATGAGTTTGAGATTTCCCCCCTGTGTCTCCCTGAGCTCTCTGAGCTCCTTCCTGGTGAACATCAGTGTAGGAAAACACATTTAGTTTTTCTGCTATTGCCTTATTTTGAACATTTGTAATACTTAGGATGCTTACAGCTGTCTTTGAGAAGAAACATGGTTGTTCCTGTGCCTTATGCAGATTTTTATCACAGAACCTGTCAGGATTTGACCTTTCCTAGTATTTTCTTTCAGAAAGAAAGATATTTTTTTTCATTTTTCATTGCCCTGATATTTTTTTTCATTTTTCCTCTTTGTTTTTTCTTCCTGGCATCTATTTGTCTGTTGTCAAGCTCTGCTGTCTTTCTGCTTTGGTGAAGATATTTTTGGTGAATGGAATGGTCCAGCATAGTAACTGGTATCAAATCTTTGTGGATACCCCTTCCCAATATTTTTACCATTTGCATTTTCTTGCATTTTGGGTTTTTGAAGTGAAGCCCAGCAGTGATGGAGTTTGTTTCTTCCTGCAGAGATGCTGAATCTCTACTTGTTGAAGTCACTGTTGTGTGCACTGCTCAGGACCCATTTGGGGCTTTAAAATGCTTTAATTTTGGGTCTTTTCCTGTGTCATGAGCTGCTTCCAGTCAGGTGTTAGTTGTCATCAGGTGCATTTTGTGGTGAAGTATTTCAGAATTGTAGCTGGAACGTGTTTGTTGCCTCTGGGCCTGTTTCTCTCATACTCTGCAGTGTCACACCTTCCTTTCTGGTTGGTTGTGTGTCAATACTAATTTGGATTACTCAGGGTGATGCTGTGCTGGAAAACTCCTGCTTTCAGTCCTGGCCTCCTGGATAGTTCTCTGCTGTACCCACTGCTCAGTTTGGAATGAGCTGTCCTTGGAGCACCCTTCCATCCAGGGAGGATCACTGCCCGTCCCTGCTGCTGGTGCTCTCCCCAGTCATGGAGTAACCCATGGTTTGGGCTGCAAGGGGACCTTGAAGACCATCTGCTTCCAGCCCCTGCTGTGGGCAGGGACACCTTCCACTGTCCCAGGTTGCTCCAAGCCCTGTCCAGTCTGGCCTTGGACACTTCCAGGGATGGGGCAGCCACAGCTGCTCTGGGCAGCCTGTGCCAGTGCAGCCTGTTCCTGGCTAATGCACCCCAGGGGATCTTACCCACATTGCTGCAGGGGTGTGTTGCTCCTGCTGAGCTCACTGTCCACCTGGTTCCCGGGGCTTCTTGGCCCCCACTTGGCCCCCAGCCTGCACTGGTGCATGGGATTGTTCTGCCCGGGAAGAGGACTTTGCAGTTTCCCTTTGCAGTGGGGTTTGGAGATCCCAGTGACCTCCTGCAGTGGGGTTTGGAGATCCCAGTGACCTCCTGCAGTGGGGTTTGGAGATCCCAGTGACCTCCTGCAGTGGGGTTTGGAGATCCCAGTGACCTCCTGCAGTGGGGTTTGGAGATCCCAGTGACCTCCTGCAGTGGGGTTTGGAGATCCCAGTGACCTCCTGCAGTGGGGTTTGGAGATCCCAGTGACCTCCTGCAGTGGGGTTTGGAGATCCCAGTGACCTCCTGCAGTGGGGTTTGGAGATCCCAGTGACCTCCTGCAGTGGGGTTTGGAGATCCCAGTGACCTCCTGCAGTGGGGTTTGGAGATCCCAGTGACCTCCTGCAGTGGGGTTTGGAGATCCCAGTGACCTCCTGCAGTGGGGTTTGGAGATCCCAGTGACCTCCTGCAGTGGGGTTTGGAGATCCCAGTGACCTCCTGCAGTGGGGTTTGGAGATCCCAGTGACCTCCTGCAGTGGGGTTTGGAGATCCCAGTGACCTCCTGCAGTGGGGTTTGGAGATCCCAGTGACCTCCTGCAGTGGGGTTTGGAGATCCCAGTGACCTCCTGCAGTGGGGTTTGCAGGTCCCAGTGACCTGCAGTGGGATTTGGAGATCCCAGTGACCTGCAGTGGGGTTTGCAGGTCCCAGTGACCTGCAGTGGGGTTTGCAGGTCCCAGTGACCTGCAGTGGGGTTTGATGCTGCTGGCTGCAGCCCCAAGTGCAGCCGTTCAGCCTCCAGCCCCGCTCCCTGCCCAGTCTGTGTGGCAGCAGTGTCTGAGGGTGGCTGTGCCAGGCAGTGTGGAAAGTTCGCTGATGTTGGGATAAGTCCAGCTCTCCCTTCAGCCCCAGAGCTCACCATTTCACTGGAGAAGGCTGTCGTGCTGGTCAGGAGGGATTTTCCTTTGTAAATCCACGCTGACCACTCCTAAATCCATGCTCAGAGTGACTCCCAGTCACTTTCTTGTGCTTTAATATGTTTGGCTTCCCTGGATTAGTTGCTCCATCACTTCCCTCGGGAGTAAGGTGAGGCTGACCAGCCTGTAATTCCTTGGATCCTCCTACCTGAAGGCAGGAGTGACATCTGCTGTCTTCTGATCTTCATAAATCTTCCCTGGCTGCCGTGCAGCACCAATAACATTTGTATGGAACTTCACCACCTACACCAGGTTCCTGGGTTTATGCTTGGGGCAGGAGGAGGAGGCAAGGGAAAGGTGTCCTGGCAGCTGATGGGTGATTTTGGGTCAGAACCAGTGAGGACTCAGCTCAGTGTCTGCCTGAGCTGGGAGCTCTGTTGTCACTTTGGTGTGTTGAAAATGCTTCTGACCCTGCCAGGCCACCAAGTACCAGCAGTGCCTGGGAGGGGTTTGCAGGTGGCCGTGGCTCCTGGTTTGGGCTGCCATGGCTCCCAGTTTGGGCTACATTTCCTCTTGTCTCCACGGGCCATATGTTCCCTCCTGTCGTGTGGCTGGAGCTGTTCTGCACACAGGATGGAGCCAGTGCAGAGCCTCACTTGGATGGTGCTGGAATGGCTGGGCACGTGCAGATGAAAGCATAGGGAGCATATGTGCATGGAGAACAGGGACTGCAGGGAGGGAGGAGGGCCAGGAGTGTGGACCTTGGCTGCCAGCACGGCTCATCCTGCCCTTCCTGACTGTGGGGTTGGTGAGGGGTAAAATCCCCTGGAGCTGGTGCCTTATGTACCCCAGGGGTGCTTACAGTGCCAGCAGCTGTGAGAGGAAGATGAGGTGAACCCTGATTCCACCACCACCCTGCTGCCAGAGCACACAAATCCCAGCCTCCTTCAGTTTTGCATTCTCATGCCAGCAAGCTGTCTGCCTATCACATGATAAGAGCTATCAGGCATAGTCTGAGGAGAGCTAGGAGCAGCTTTTGAGTATCTTTGTTGCTGACAGCTTCAATTCTGAGTGTGACAGACAGGCACATGCCATGGCTGCTGCTGTGTCTGCTCCTGACTGCTTGTATTGCTCTGGTTTTATAACTGTTCTGTGATGGAATCATAGAATCATTGAGGAGAAGGCCTCCCAGATGATCGAGTCCCAGCTGTGCCCAATCCCCACCTTGTCCAGCCCAGAGCACTGAGTGCCACGTCCAGGTCATTGGACACCCTCAGGGATGGGGACTCCAAACCTCCCTGGGCAGCCCCTTCCATGAAGTTCTTCCTGATGTTCAATCCAAACCTCCCCTGGCACATCTTGAGGCCATTTCCTCTCATCCTGTCCCTTGTTCCCTGGGAGCAGAGGCCAACCCCCCTCCCATCCTCGCCGCCCCCTCCTGTCCGGGAGTTGTGGAGAGTGGGAAGGTCCAGGCTGAGCCCCCCAGCTCCTCAGCCACTCCTGGTGCTCCAGACCCTTCCCCATCTCCATTCCCTTCCCTGGACACGTTCCAGCCCCTCAGTGTCCTCCTGGCCGTGAGGAACCAGAACTGACCTGAGCTTGGCACAGGGGACAGTCCCTGCTCTGGCCCTGCTGGCCACACTGTTTCTGATACAGGCCAGGTGCCCTTGGCCTTTTTGCCCACCTGGGCACACATCAGCACGCCCAGGTCCTTCTCCACAGGGCCACTGTCCAGCAGTGATGCTGTTTTTCCAGCCACACAGATGCTGTCTGAGTTCAACATCACTTGTGCCAGGAGGAGCAGCCCCAGGGCCTGTGTGATTTTACTTTTTGTACAGAAATTCCTCCCGTGTTTTTCTACTATCAAACTTCTAAACAATACACTCAGATCCCTGTATGGGCTTTGCATCTACTTCTTGTTGGCAGCACTGCTGGGAATAGTGCTTGGATGGGGATAAAATATTGATGCTTTGGTGTTAATGCTTGAGATGTGAAACCAGTGTTGATTTTTAGCTCTGGCAGCCTTGGTGTTGTGGTTGTGGTTTGGTTCTCTCTCATTTGTACAGTGCAATCCTGATGAAAAGGGCTACTGGGGGGATGTAAATTTTAATTTTTGGTGCAAAGTCTTGCAGTTGGGTGTTGAGATCACGTTGTACCAGTGAGGGTGGTGGGCTCTGTCACCCTGCTGCGTGTCGGCGTCGGGCTGTGGCTGCAATGCTTTTGGTTTTCCTGTGTAGCCCCAGAGATAAGCTGGGTGTTTCTTTTGAGCTCTCACAGCGCTGTGAGCAATGCAAAACCCCCCTGGTACACATCAAAGTAAAATACTGATCTCTTTTCCAGACATGTTGTGGTGAAGACCTCTCCCAACCACAAATACATCTTCACGCTGAGAACCCACCCCTCCGTCGTCCCCGGCAGCATTGCCTTCAGCTTGCCCCAGGTATGGCATGGTTGGACTTTCTACTCTGCTACAGAATAAGCAAAGTCTCTTTTGGGATCAGGGTTGAAGATAAGTTCTCTAATTGGAATAAATGCATGCTGCAAATTTGATTTCTGCCAGCAAAAGTTCAAGGAGACTTACTGCAACTGAAGTGACTGTGCTTATATTGCTTTGATATATTTTTAGTGTATGGTGGGATAAAGATATTGGAAAAGGTGTAATTTAACCTTTTAAAAATCCACCAGAAATAAACTATATGAATAAGAAAAACCTAAGCAATATCTGCCCTTCCTTGTGAATCTTTATTGTTCCCCATTTCCCCTTGACTTTAAAGGGTTTCTTTGCTGGTTTTTTTTCATTTTTAAGACCTGCCAGAAGTTTTATTGACTACATTCAGTCATTGTTAGTATTTTCAGATGAAAAGTGCAATGAAATGCATTAAAAAAAACCCAAACCCCTTTGTCTCCTCTTTCTTAATTAACTCATCATCAGATGTTAAATGATGGTTGGAATAAATAATGAATATAATTAACTTCTAAATTGAAAAATGAAGCTTGTAGCTTTTTACTGCTCACCCTGAGTCTCATCCCATGAACCTGCAGCAGTCATTGTCTCTGATTCAGTGCTTTTGTATCTCTCTGCCACTGACTGCTGCAAAGCCCAGTCTCTGTGCTGCAAACACAGGAGATTTTTTCCTCAGCACATGTTGGCACAAGCCCCCAGATGACATTTTGCCTTTTGATGTGCTGCTGGAACTGGGTCTGTCCGGGTGAGGGGGTGGGGGATGTTATGTTCACCAGTGTCTGGCTGTGGTTTGTGATGCCCAGCAGTGCCCAGCAGGAGATGTTTGTGTGTTAAAGTCAGTGCACTCAGGTCTAGGGTTGATTTTTGTATGCTGCAGTGGTTGTTGTGGAGCCAGGAGAGCCCATCTGGGTGAGGCCTGGTGCTCCCCTTGGGGAAGGGGCTGTGCAGGCAGTGTTGCAGCTTCTGGGAGGTGAATGCTTGGTGTGTAGGATTACAGAGCTGTTTGGGTAGGAAGGGGCCTTTAAAGACTGTCTGAACAGGGCCATTTCCCACTAGGCCAGCTTGTCTACAGTCCTTGTCCAATATGACCTTGAATGTTCCCTGGAACCTCTCTGGGCAGCCTGGGCCAAGGTTTTGCATTTTCACCATATGAAATGTCTGAATTCACCCTCTTTTAGTTTAAAGCCACTTCCCCTCTTTCTTTTGCTACAGTCCCTACTAAAAAGTCTGTCCCCTTAGAAAGATTTAAGCCCACTTTAAGTGTTGAAAGGCCACAGTGAGATCCCCTGGAGCCTCCTCCAGGTTGAACAACCCCCCTTCCCTCAGCCTGTCTCCATAGCAGAGCTGTTTTCAGCCCCCTGAGCACTGGGGCATTGCTGATAGTGGGTTTTAATTCCCAGTATTTCCCAGAGCCTTGGATAGCTGCAGTCAGTCTCACACCAGCTGTGTGTTTACTGTTCCTGTTCAGGGATGTCTGTGCTCTGAGGCCTCCAGAACATCTGTTGGTTGTACATTCACTATTCATGTGGAGTTCTTGACCACCTTAGTTCTGTGGTAATCTTGACTCTTAACTCTAACACTGAAAGCTGTGACAAATTTTGTATCCTAAAGAGAGCCTAAAACATGAATTGCTGTGCAGTGATGACAAACCTTTAGCAGAAACCAGCCAAATGAGCATGGGGTTGAGCTGTATCTCTTGCCACAGAGAAGATCCTGACAAATCTTCCCCCAGAGGGTGCTGGCCCTGCCCAGGCTCCCCAGGGAATGGCACAGCCCCGGGGCTGCCAGAGCTCCAGGAGTGTTTGGACAGTGCCCCCAGGGATGCCCAGGGGGGGAGTGCTGGGGGGTCTGGGCAGGGCCAGGGGTGGGACTGGATGATCCTTTGTGGTCCCTTCCAACTCAGGGAATTCTGTGGATATTGGAGAGGGTGTAAAGGGGGAAATGTTCCTTCTCCCAGACAAAGAGGCAAATACAAATTACTCTAAACTACAGCTTTTCAAATGTGATCTCCCCAGAGCTGTTTGTAATGACACCTACACGTGTCTGTGACTGGTGCCTGTATTTGATATCTGTGGGGCTGTGCCCACACTGCAGCCAATCTGTAACACAGCAGCAGCCACTGGGAAAAGCACATTTTTGCAATCATCAAGCCAGAACTGTTGGAATTGTAAAGGTTATAGATTTTTTTTGTGTGTCACATAATTCATGAACCATTTCCCACTTCTGCAGTTCCATGCAGCACAAATCTTTCTAAAGGAATTTCCAAGGAGCCTAAAGGATTTGAACAGTTTCATTCTTACTGGTTCTCTTGGTTCAGGTAATATTGTACCTTGGGGCACATTAGAACAAGCTTTTAAAATGCTCATGGGGTGTGTAACAGCCATTCTGGCACCTGTGGAGTGCTCAGAACCTGGGCTTTGGTAGGAAATGAGCAGAAGGACAAAAAGCCCTGTCCAGGACCACAACCTCTGCCTCCAGGATGGTGGGGAGACCAGTAACCTGAAGGAAGTTGGACAGAAAAACATTCTGAGGTCACAAGATAGAATTATTTGGAGAGATTATTCAATGTTTTTGACTTGTTTCCTGTTCATTTGGATGTCTTTGGGATATTCCATTCTGCCCCTTTTTTCTGCTGCTGAAGGTTCTCCTGGGGATCCTGCTCCTCTGGGTGAGGAGGCTGCCTTTGAGGGTAGGTGTTCTGCAGGCCAGGTGTTTGTTCTGAGGGACATGTGTATGTTCTGAGGGACACGTGTATGTTCTGAGGGACACGTGTATGTTCTGAGGGACATGTGTATGTTCTGAGGGACATGTGTATGTTCTGAGGGACAGGTGTTCTTCAGGCCAGGTGTTCTGACGTTTTTGTCTTGTTTTACAGAGAAAATGGGCCGGCCTTTCCATCGGGCAGGAGATCGATGGTGAGTCAGTCAGCAGAGCGATTGGGACGTGTTTAGAAAGCTGAATTCATGTTTCCATCCTGAAGGGAAACTGAATTGGGAACTCACAGATCTGCAGTCCTTCTCCAGGTGATGTGAGGCCCTCGTTAGTGAAGGAGCTGCTCTCCTCTCTGCAGCTTTTCTGCATTTAATGTTTTCCAGACCTGGGGAGATTGTTTTGGCAGTTTCTCCAGATACCTGCTGGTATCTCAGCCTGGCTCTGTGTGGGACATCAGTGTCCACATGCAGACATGAACATTGAACATGTCCTGGACAGCCTGTTCTGGGTCTCTGGAGAACACTCCCACTAACAGAGGACAGCTCCTGTCCTTGGGGAATTTCTTGGCACCAGCATTGGAATGAATGGGGATGTTTTAGTGCCAGGAGCAGCAGTGTGCCCTGCAGTGCTGAGCTTTGGGAGCAGCACTGAGGTTTGCACCAGTAGCTGACCAGAATATTCTGCAGCAAGGTGAAGGGCCGAGGTGAATTTCTATTCCTATTTCAAGTCTTCCTCGAGCCTTCCAAGCCTTAGTGAATGTTTGGAGGAGAGCAGTTAGCTCTTGGTCACTTTGTGCTGTATGTCACTATTGCCTGTGCTTTGGATCACTGTCAGGTACAGGTGCAGCTGTTGAACCTGTCTGTAGCTGCTGGAACACTGACCAGACTCCTGGCAGCAGCTTGTTGCAGCAGGGTCTCCTTGTTCTTTGCTACAGCAGGTCCAGGTAAAGGGTCACATTTGTTCTTTGGACCATGAGGAGTCACCTCTGTGCTGCTGGAAAGGGCAGCTCCTCCTGTCCCTGCTGGGATCCTGCTCTTGCTTGGCTGCCTTGTGCTCTGCACTGGAGCACGCTGTTCAAGAGGCCACTGCCCTGCCTCTGCAGTAGCCACAGAGGTCCAGGGAATTGCCTCCTTTGGGGCTGCGGGCAGAGCTGATGGCTGCTCCCCTGTCAGGGTGAGGAGGGCTGAGCCTGAGGAGTGCTGTGGCTGTGGGTGGGAGGTGCTCCTGGGGAAGCTCCCTCCTGGCTTTGTTTTCCCAGCTGCTGTGCTCTCAGCAGGTCCCTGAGCACGGATCAGTACTCGATGTGCAGTCTGATGTGTTTGTAGGGACAGGCTGGAGTGGCTGTCTCTGCCTCTCTGGATGTCTCACAGACCAGGATTTTAACCTGGAAAAGGAGGTTGGGGGACACCTTCCTGCTCCATACAGTGACCTGGAAGGAGCTTGGTCTCTTCTCCCAGGGAAGAAGGGACAGGATGAAAGGAAACAGCCTCAAGTCGTGCCAGAGGAGGTGTAGGTTGGATATTAGGGAAAATCTTTTCACAGAATGGATTGTAAAGGCTTGTAGGAACAGGCTGTCCAGGACAGTGGTGGAGTCACCATCCCTGGAAACGTTTGAAGACCTGCTGGATGTGGCACTTGAGGACATTATTTAGTGGTGACCATGGTGCTGGTCCTGGGTTGATGGCTGGACTTGGTGATCCTGGAGGCCTTTTCCTATCTTGATGATTCTGTTAATCTGTGGGTTTTTTGCTAGCTGGTCTTGTTTTAACTGAAGAAGGACCTATAACAGGGGAAGAGTCATAAATTAATTTCGTTTTCACCCTTGTTTGGCTGCTGATCATGTGCCAGCTCACAGATCTGTGCTTTCCAGTACTCAGGTCTTTTGGGGAAAGAAGCACTGATATTGTGTGTGATCAGCTCTTAGAGCAGTTTGTGACTGTCCTTGTCCTGGGCTTTGCTGTAAACCTTCAGCTACGTGGGAGCCTGTGTTAACAAAAATAATGCAGTGATTCTGTGCAGAGTGACTAGATGTCATCTGACTCCGTGCTGGGTGGAAGGGATTTGTGAAGGCACTCTGCAGGTAGGGAGAAGTGTTCACAAACCCAGTGATTTCCCAGGACTCGTGCTTTGTCCTGGTCCCCTGATAATGTGGAAGCTGTGTTTTAAATGTCAGTGTAAAAGCAGCCCACAGCTCTGTGGAGCAGTGATGTGAGTCCTGCTGAGCCCCTGATGATACAGTCAGAGTTTTCCAGGTGAGTGGTTTTCCTGGTGGGAAGGCAGAGTGCCCTGAGTGGATGTGTCTGTCCTGCCTTCCGTGCACTCCAGCTGCACCAGCTCCTGTGTTCCCAGTAGAGGTGCCCAGCTGGAGCCAGGGCAGGCTGTCTCAGGTGCCTTCCCACCCCAGGGAGGTTCCTGCTGCCTTCCCAGAGCCAGGAGGTCCCTGCTGCATTCCCAGCCTCTCTCTGGGACATTCCAGGTTCTTGGAGCTGGTGCTGTACTCTGCTGAGTGGGCTGCAGCTCCATGCTGGGGGTTCCCCTCAGTGCACCCCCAGCACTCAGTCCTGGGTGTAAGGGCTGCTTGTGTGCAGCTGACACCTCAGGCCTGTGATGTGACCAAATCCACAGACTGATATTCCAGAAGCTTTTATTTGACAAAGCCATGAGGTTCAGCAAGAAGAAGGAAACTGCTCAGAGGTGACCTGTAAGGTGAGAGGAGCTCCTGGTGTTTGCTTGCAGGGCCAAAGGGATAACCCTGCTGCCGTATCCCTTTTGAAAGAACTCAGTGCACTAGGTCAGGAAATAGTGTGGTGTTTGCATCTTTAGCCCTGTTTCCCTGAAGATCTGTCTTTGGCAGCTGCTCCCAGGGTGGCCCATCCAAGGAAGGATGTTTGGTGTGTGTGCTGGAGGCTTGTTCTGCCATCACACCTCAGCACCTGCAGGATGTTCTGGAACCATTCTGCTGCCCAGGGCTGGACAGGAAATCACAGATGGAGTGAAGCAGCTTTCCCACATTCCCCTTCTCCCACTTTGTCCTTAGCCAGGACTGCTGTAGCAGAGGAGACTTTGTTCTCCAGAGTCAAAGCAAACCTTTAATGTTCCTCAGTCTTCTGGAGAACCATTGGCTTCTGCTGCAGCCTGGCTCCTGGACTGCTGGGCCTGCCTGTTTGTGAGGTCCTGCCCATGGCTCACCCGTGCTGAGCAGTGTCTCTGGAGCTGTGGATTGTGCTGCTCTTTCCTGTCCATCCTCTTTCCCTCTTCCCACCCTGAGTGGCCTCTTGTTTCCCACGTGCTGTACCTGTGGGATCAGGTTGGCAGTGACCCTGCAGTGCCTTCCCTGCCCCTTGGCTTTCTGTTCAGGTGATTCTGCATCCCTGAAGGAAACCTGGAAATGTCAAGATGGGCCCAAGGGCACCTCTGGGCTAGGGGCTGTTTCCTCAGTGTCAGGGATGAAGGACAGTTGATGATGTGCTTTGTTTTGGGCTGACAGATTGCATTGCTGCATTCGAATGTGCAGTAATTCACTTTCTGCTGCCTCATCTGGAGAAAAGCTCGGCAACCTGTTGCCACAGAAAACCAGTGATGGCCTCTTGTCACTGCCTTTGGGCAAGACTACCCCTAAAGCTGCTTTTGGGCTTCCTGGAGATGTGTCCAAACCCTTGGGTGGAGATACAGCCATGTGGGACCGTGGCATGTCTGGATTTGCTTTCATTGCCCTCATCCCCCATAATCTGTGTGGTGTTTGAGCTGTTTTAAAGGTTTATTAAGAGGTTTTAGAGCAATGCAAAGATTTTCAGTGAAAATTTTACTGTATTTTTGACCTTGTAGTTGAACATGGATTAAGAGAAATAAGGGTCTCTATCAGAAATAATACATTCAGTTTTACCAAGTGAAATTCTCAAGGGAAGGGTGTGTATTGCCAAAAGTGTTTAATACACAGGGAGGACCTTGCTGTCCTTAAATGTACTGTTTCTTGGGTTTTTTCACAGTTTCCTTATACACTTTTGACAAGACCAAGCAGTGCATTGGCACCATGACCATCGAGATTGACTTCCTGCAGAAGAAGAACATCGACTCCAACCCCTACGACACAGACAAGATGGCTGCAGAGTTCATCCAGCAGTTCAACAGCCAGGCCTTCTCCGTGGGCCAGCAGGTGGGCTATGCCCTGGGTCTTTGGGGCTACACTGGGCTGAAACACCATGTGCAGGCTTGTGAGGGACCATCTGAGGGTGCCAAGAGCTCTGCAAAGGCCGGGTGAGGAGCAGGAATTGTTCCTTGTCTGAGGGATGTCTTTATGAAAAGTAAAACCATTGTGGCTTTCACTGAGAGCATGGGCAGAGGGGGTTAGAATCTGCCCTATCCTAAATCTGTGAGGAAAATCCCAGGGCTTGGGAGAGCTTGGGTGTCTCTACGTTGTGGCCTGGTTGGATGTGAGCATGGCAACTCCTGGAATCTTTTGGGAAGTCGCTTTTGCCTCTTTCTCTACAAGATCAAGAGAAACACCAGGTTTAATTCATTCTCAGTGGCACCTCCCAAGTGCAGTGTATTTTATTGTTCTGGAAGTGTCCAAGGCCGGGTTGGACAGAGCTTGGAGCAGCCTGCTGTGGTGGAAGGTGTCCCTGCCCATGGCAGGCATGGAACTGGATGAGCTTTAGGGTCCTTTCCAGCCCAAACTATTCTGGGATTCCATGGACTATTCTGTCTAGGGACTTAAGCAGCGAAACAGGGATGAAGTATTTTCTTTGGGGACCTTGGAAAGCTGATGTCCCCGAGGTCAGCAGATGGGCTTCAGCCCCTGCAAAGCCCTGGGTGATAGCCTCTGCTTCGCCTTGTTCTCAGAACAGGGCAAGGCAGGTCTCTCACAGTATTTACACCTCGCAGGGGCTGAATCTTAAGCCAGTTGGAAATACAAACTCAAGGAAAGGAATTGTGCAGGCCCAGCCTGGTTTTCTGTGGGATGGACCCTACTTCTCATTACATTCATTCTGTCTCTCATTAGCACTATTCCTGAAGGGTCCTTGTCAAGCTGAAACACCAAAGATCTGAAAGTTTTGAGCTAGATTGTTCTCCATGACTAGCACCAATTATTGAAGTGAGAGGAAAATGTCATGATGATACAGAACATTGGACTGGGGAGAAGGGGGAGGAATAGATGATTTTCTTGGAAGGAGAATTTTTCTTTGAGTTTCTCCAGCTGACTTCATGTTCTGCAAGTTTAGGTCTGTTACTCTTATACTGGGGCAGGGAAAGCACATGGTCAGCACTCCAGAGCTTTGTAGGGAAAATCTCCAGGGGAGGTGCTGGGTGGTTATCTTAGTCTTCAGGCCTCTCTCCCTTCAAATCTTAGTAGTCTTGTCAGAATCCCCTTTAGCTTTTTAAAATGAGATTTTTCCCTTTCCACAGCTGGTGTTCAGCTTTAATGACAAGCTTTTTGGGCTGTTGGTGAAGGACATGGAAGCCATGGACCCCAGCATTCTCAAAGGGGAGTCTGGAACAAGCAAAAAGCAGAAGGTGGGCTCCCAGGAACTCCTGTCCATTCCTTGGGGACTGCAGAGCTGCAGGTCCTACCAGGTCATGCTACCAAGAGCAGTTTAGGTGACCTGCCTTTGGAGAAGTCACACACCTGGCTCATCTGGCTGTGTCAGAGGAGACAAAGAGCATCATTTGCAGTTCAGTGCAGTCTCCACTGAACTACAGAGCTGGGGAGGAGACAAGGAATAGCCTTTTGATCTTTAAGTACTAATTCATGGACACAGCCTCTCTTGAGTTTTTTTGTCTTCCAGATATGTCCAGTTTTGATTTGTCCTTCTGTAGAAAGGACATAATTTTATTTTCTACTTTACTTGCTAGATCTTGCTGAAATAAATTAGTTGAACTAAACCAGTAACTTTTAAAAGCCAGATTGTTGTACCTGGTGAGCTTCTCCACTCAGTGGTGTTTGTTTTAGAGGAGGGGTTGGTATTTTTCATTCTTCACAGTGACTTTTGAAGTGGAGCTTTTGCTGCTTTTTCCTGCCTTCTGAGATGTGCTTGGAGATACCAAAGGAGCAATCTGAAGCTGAGTCTAATGGTAATTAATATATTATTTCTTTCCCTTCCCTTTGCAGATTGAGGTTGGTTTGGTTCTTGGAAACAGTCAAGTTGCCTTTGAGAAGGCTGAGAACTCCTCTCTCAATCTGATCGGTGAGTTCCTGCACCCACAGAGAAATGATGCTTGAGATCTGCTGCTTGTTAGGCCTGGGAGACTTCATTGCCTCAAGGGTGTTTTTGTCTTCCCTTCTAGGCTTAGATGAGCAAGGCCAAATGGACCAGTAGATCCAGCAGACAGCAACTGTTTGAAGTATTTTAACTCTTCAAACATCAGAGAGTGATAGTATCACTCAGGGATAGTAGGAAGCCAACAGCTCTCCCATTAAATTTAATTACAAGAGAAGGGATTAAGAAATTGAGAGCTTTTTTAAATGTGTAGTCAAAATGTCAAAGTCCTGCTCTTTGGAAGGCCATGGGAGCTGCAGAACAGCACAGGGGGCACTGTGTGTGTAACTGCTTCCACTGGTTTATTCACACAACTGGGAACTGTGATTTAAAGAGACAGTTTCTAAAACCTCAACAAAAACAATCCCTGTGTACAATATCACACTTGGCCATCAAAGAAGTTTGGGAATAATTGGTGTGTCCTCCACACATTCCTTTAGAAAGAAACTGGGGTTGGGCTGGATCTGGGGTGTTCCCATAGAGCCACCAGTTTGAGTGGTGGGACCTGGGGGGGAGTGGGCAGTGAGGCCCTTCCCTGCAGTGGCTCTGGGTGCCCTGGGACTGTGGGGGCTTCATGGGGAAGGCACTGGGGAGAATTCCTGGGGAGCAGGGACACCTGCTATTCCTTTGGCTGTGTCTCTGCTTACCAGTGCTTGAGGTGGGTGACCCTTTCCAAGCTCCAGCTGCAAGTCCCTCCCTTGCTGGTGGTGTGGCTCTGGCTGTGATTCAAGGCTGAACAGATGCTTTTATTTTAATTTTTTCTTCTTTTTCTTCCCTGTTTTGTTGCTTCCTCCCAGAATCTGTGAGCTAAGGACACTCCTCCTTTTGCTGCTGCTGTTCCACAGATCAGGAGTGGCAGGGGCAGGCTGCTGGGCTCAGGGAGCCATGAGGTTTATTTTTGCAGTAGGCTTTAAAGCACAGCTCTGCTTGTCTGGAAGTGCTCAGTGCTGTGAATGCTTGTTACAGGAATAAACCATCTGAAGGCAGCAGCCACTTAGGACAGGAGAATTCAGCTCATCCAGCACTGCAGGAGCTTGTGGCAGGGGCTGAGGTTTGATGCTGCCCTGAAGGGCCACATTTGGGGCTGGGACTTTGTGTCCTGCAGCTGCTTCCAGACAGTGGGAAGATGTGAGGCTGTTGTGTAACCACACCTTGCACCTCATCAGAGTCTGATCTGAACACTCAGCCTGTGCTGAAAGCCTAACACAGCTCTGTGGGCTGGGCTGTAGATGGCTGTAATTAAGCATCCTAAGGAGGGTACAGCTGTTAATAGCACCAAATGAAACCTGCAGGGGTGGGGCAGTGAGTTCCCACCTGTGACTGTGGGATTACACCTGTTCAGTTTCCACTCTGCTGCCAGGACAGCCCAGGGAGTGTGAAATAACCCTGTTCACTGAGTCACAGGGGGATTGTACCTGTTAATATTCAGAGCCATATAATGACCTGGGATCTCCCTCCTGGCACGTGTGGCTGTGAGGAGTGGTCCTGTGGGAGAGCTGCTGGATTGGGAATAGGGTCTCTTCCCCAGGATTGTGTTTCATTGTCTGCAGACAAGACAAAAGAGCTTCTTGTGCCTCAATTTACTTCTGTCAAATTGGTACTTCATTTAATCTCCTCATTGATCTGAGGCAGAGCTGCTTAATGTGCTTTGTTGGTCTCTGGGGAATTGTAAAGTTCTGAATAATTAAATTGTGAGAGAGGAGATGAAGGTGAAGTGAGTGTCACTGAGCTCTGCCTTCAGTAAAGGGCCAGCATTATTTCAGTAGAGAAGAATTGTAATAATTTTTTTAAAAGGCAGTTCTGTTTGTTCTGTTTAGCATAAAATTGTGTTATGAAACCATTGGAAGAGGTTTTAATCCAATCTGCAAGAATTTTACCGTGCTGAGGTGCAGCCAGAAGGGGGGAGTGTAGGCCAAGCTCTGTGGGAGCAGGAGCAGTCCTGGCTGAGGGGTCTGGCCTCAAAGCTGGAGTGCAGCCCTGGGATAATAAACACAGGGGAATTGTGGTTGGTGCTCCCTGCAGGGCTGTAGGTGCTCTGTGTCCCAAGTGCTGCTGGCTGTCCCTGGCACGTTATCCAGAGACACGTTCCTGTTTGTTTTGCTGCCCTTGGAATTGAAATACTGATTCCAGATGTGTTTAGACCAGGATTAAAGAGTCTGGTTGAGCTCACACAGAGCTGCTGTTTGCTGTACTTCCTGGACTCTTGGTGCTCATTCATTATCTGGCTGAACTTGAAATACCTCTGAGAAGAGCTTGTGGAACAGAGCAGCAAAATGCACACTTGTTGTTTGCTAGGATTGGATATTGGGAAGGAATTGTTCCCTGGGAGGATGGCACAGGGTGCCCAGAGCAGCTGTGGCTGCCCCTGGATCCCTGGCAGTGTCCCAGGCCAGGCTGGACAGGGCTTGGGGCCACCTGGGACAGTGGAAGGTGTCCCTGCCCATGGCAGGGGTGGCACTGGATGGGATTTAAGCTCCCTTCCCACCCAAAGCCACCTGTGACTCTGTGATCTCTGTGATTCTCTGGTGTTCTAGGGTGGGAATGGCTCCCACTGGGAAAACCATTAAGGGCCAACCCTTAAAGCCCTGTGCAAGTCTAAGGGAACAACCCATTTCTGCAGTAGTTAAGGATAATTGGCAGTGTCTTAGCATTTTCTCTGGGTTGTCAGAGCTCTGTGTGTTTCCCTGGTAGCTGAGATGCTGAAAGCCATGTGGAAGGTTGATCTGACTGATAAAAGTGTCAGTGCTTGTTTATAGGCTCCCCTGAATAGACCTAAGGTGAGACTGCATGGATTTGCCAGCATCCTTCCAGGAGTATTTGTGCTGGTTTGCTGCTTCCTGAACACTCTGAGTACTCCCAGGCTCCTCTGCAGAGGGAGTGAGGAGCTCTGTGAGGCTGTGATGCCACTGGCTCGTCAGCAACAGGGACAGGAGGTGCTTAAAGGGCTGCAAGCCCCTGCTCAGGGGTCTGCTGCACCTGCAGTGCCTCTGGAAGAGGCTGTGGAACAGACAGTGAACTGTGGTGGTTTGCCAGGACTGGCCTTTGTTCCTCTGGTTTGTAAAGGAATTGTTTTGGGTAACTTTGCTGCAAATTGCTCTGGTATTTGGGGACTGAATGGTGAATGTGCTGTTCCTCTCCAAGGGATTCTGGAGAAGGTCTGGAGAGGTGCAGATCTTTGAACCTGAGGTCTGTACAGAAAAAATCAACAGAAACTGTAATAAAGCATTAAATTAGAGGGTAAGGGTGATACACTGGGAAGGGCCAGCCTGTCTTGTCTCAGGGCAGCCCTGCCTCATGATCCTCCTGGAGTTCATTACAGGAATCAGAAAGCACTGGCAGCAGGGCTGACATGGGCTGATTGTCAAAGCTCCTCCAGCAAAGTTCTTTGTCAAAGTTTCTTAAGAAAGAAACAGAGATCTGTGGGAGAGAAGGTCCTTGCTTGAGTCAGTGAGTGATGAAAGGGAAGGAGGAAATAGCTGATGGCAGTGGAGTTCAGTGGGAATCTCTGCTGGGCCTTTGCTGCTCACTGTAATTATTGAATAAGCTGGGAAAAGCTGGAGCAATGAGTTGCCCAGGCTGGCTCTGGCTGAGCTCAGTGACTGAGGCAGGAAATGGCAGAGGAGCTTCTGTGTAAATGTAAATGATGTGTGGCAGGAAGAGCTCTCCTGACCTTGGTAAAGCTGATGGCTGTGGTGGGCCCAGGTCCCGGGCAAGGTCAAGGGAATGCTGCTCCCATCTCGTGCAGTGTGGGCCCTGTTGTCAGGAGCTGTTAAATGTGGCTGCTGGGAATGATCACATATTGTTATAGAGGGCTATGAACAAAGCAGGGCATCCATCATTCTGTACCTGTACTGAAGGTGCAACCAAACTGCAGCACCTGCAGGTCCATTTGCCCATCAGAGGGTGTGGGAGGAAGGGAGAAGACAGAGAGGAACAAGGCTTCCAGTGTGGAGCTGCTGCTGCACAAGGGCAGGTGGGGACTGGGAAGGGCAGGACTAAGGAGGATGCAGGACAAACCTGTTGTCATCCCAGGTGGCCTGGAAAAGGGGGGGTGCTGGCTCTGGCAGCAGCCTCGAGAGCTGGGTGCTGGGGTCACGTGGTCCAGGGGCACCCGGGTGAATTTGTGGCAGAGAAATCTACTGTGGGTTCTTCAATGCATAGGAACAAGACCTGGCTGGAGAAGCCCCTGAACTGGGCAGTTGGAAGGCTGGGAATCATTTACCAAGCTGGTTCTCTGGTGTCCTGTCCTTGTGTCCTTGTTGCAGTGTGTCCTCCTGGCCAGTGTTTGAAATTGAGCACGGAGTCTGTGGGACGGGGTCTGACCTGCAGAGCTGTTCTGGGGTCTGTACCTGTGTGTGCTGCAGTTCTGCTGGGCTGTGTGTTTGAAACCATTTCTTGGCTGTTGCAGGTAAATCAAAGACCAAGGAGAACCGGCAGTCAATCATCAACCCCGACTGGAATTTTGAGAAAATGGGCATTGGAGGCCTGGATAAAGAATTCTCAGATATCTTCCGAAGAGCTTTTGCTTCACGAGTTTTCCCACCTGAAATTGTGGAGCAAATGGGTGAGTATAACCTGGAAATGTGTGGCTGGGGCACAGGGCCTGTTCCTGGTGTGTGAGGGCTGGACACAGCTGACACCCTTGTGGTGCTGTAACACAGCAGTTTCTGAGGGATCCAAGAGACCAACAGGGCCTCTTCTTCCCCTGGTGCTCCCACATGTATTTGGGACTCTTGTTGCTTGCCTGGGGAAGGGAGACAAACCTGACACGAGCACTCAGCCCTGCACATGGAATGTCTGAAGGAATGAGACACGTGGTCTAACTGGATACTGTTCTGGTGGAACTGAAACTAGGGCTCTGAGCAGCCTGGTCTGGTGGAAGGTGGCCCTGCTCATGGCAGGGGGTTGGAATGAGATGGGCTTTAAGGTCTCTTCCAACCCAAACCATTCCATGGTTCTGTGAAACCCTCCCTCCTTGAATGCTTCATTTATCCATAGCAGTGGCTCCTGTTCCTGACTGCCTGGCCATGATCTGTGCATACAGCTCAGAGGAAATGCTGTGTTAATGCCCCTGCCATAATCTCTTTTACATCACAGTTATCCTGGCAGCTGCACCGGGAGCCCTGTCCTCCCCCAGCCTGAGCCCAGGAGACCCAGCATGGGCTGTGAGTTCTGCTGGTCAGGTTTGAGATGCTGGCAGGATGTACAGGCCATGGCACATCCTGGAGTCTGTGAAATAAAAGCACAGGTTCTAAATATAACTTCTCTTTTTGGGTCAAGGGAAGGAAAGGCAGTCCCAGTACTTGGTAAACATGTGCTGGCAGGCAGATAAATGGTGCAGGGTTTAATTTTTAGTAGCAGTGTGCAGCTGCAGGTGTCTGATTCTGTCACAGAACGTGGCTGGGGATGTTCTGGCTGCTCCTCGTTCTCGGAATATAATCTCCGTGGGTTCATATTTGAACTTGGAATCCATTGCTGTATAATTTCTGTGTATGTTTATGTTTCTGATCCACCTTCCCTCTCCCCACAAATGAAGCAATCAAGATTTTGGTTACAAAACAGATTTCCATCAGGAGATACATCCTGTTTGTGCGGGGGCGTGTGGAGCGCGCCCGCTCCCAGTGCCTGTGGAACTGATGCAAAGTAAACTTCCCTGGGCTGTGCCTTCAGCCTTGTCTGGGGGATTTGGACACGTATGGAGGAGCTGTGGAGAAACCCCAGGGCTGGGTCCAGCCAGTGCCTGATTCTCTCTCTCCTGCCTTTTAATTCCTGTCAGTCTGAGAGCTGAGGCCTTTGGGGGATGCTCTTGGGTCTCGTGGGTTTTGTGGCTGTGAGCAAGATACAACTTCTCTGCTTCTGCTTGTGAACATAAAATGCTTAAATTTGTTAAATATTTAACTGCTCTGCAGAGAGAAGAAATGAGAAAAATGGTGCTGGCTGTGGAAAGAACAGCTTTTACCCAGAGGCACTGGTGTCCAGCTCAGCACTGTTGCTGACAGCCTGCCTCCTGTACTTGAAATAATTTTACCTTTTGTAGCAACTACTGTGTGTATTCATGAAGTCTTCCCATGGAGCCAGGCTGGGAGAACTGGGGCTGTTCAGCCTGGAGAAGACTCCAGGAAGATCTTAGAGCTCTTTCCAGTGCTTAAAGGGGGCTTATAAAACAGAGGAGAGTGATTTTTTTACATGGACAGGTAATGACTGGACAAGAATGGAAATGGTTTTAAACAGAGGAGAGATTTGGGTTCGATATTTTGGAAGAAATTCTTCCCAGTGAGGGTGGGCAGGCCCTGGCACAGGGTGCCCAGAGCAGCTGGGGCTGCCCCTGGATCCCTGGCAGTGCCCCAGGCCAGGCTGGACACTGGGGCTGGAGCAGCCTGGGACAGTGGGAGGTGTCCCTGCCATGGCAGGGGTGGCACTGGGTGGGCTTTGAGGTTCCTTCCAGCCCAAGGCATTCTGTGATTCTCTGATTCTGTGGCTGCAGTACAGAGTCCTTGGCTGGGACCACATGTGAAGGTAAAAGAGAATTGGTGTTGTTTAATAAAGGAAGACAAAGGTTCTGTGAAGGACCACTGGTATTTGGATTACCCTGGGCAATGAATTAAAGCTGTGCCCCATTAAATTACATTAAATACAAATACCCTTACTGTGCATGTTTACACCCAGGCTGCACAAAGAGACATTTTTCAGGGAAGAAGTTGGACTGGGAGCAGAGCTCCTGAGCTCTGATTAACCCCAGGGCTAAAGAGCTTATCTGAAATTTGAAAAAACAAAAACTTTCTGACATTCATTTTCTTTGCTTTCGTTATAACTTGCTCTTAACTATATTTCAGATCTGAAATGTCAGTGTGACAGCTGTTCACCTTTGTGAATAATTTATTGGGAAAGGAAAAGATGGAATTTGCTTGCTCCCTGGTGCTGCAGTGCTCACCCAGTTGTGTTCTTTGCCCAGTGCTCCCAGACTGCAGCTTCCATGCCAAATGCAATAAATATTTCTGTCCATAACTACACAGAGGCTCTATAGACCCTTCCAGCATTACTTGCAATTTGTGTGTGGTTTATCTAACTTCCAAGGAATGTTCTGGGTTTGGAGCACATAAATCAGTGTTAGTTAACCATATCATCCAAGGAGGGAAATACTGCTCTGGTGGTACAAGCCTTGATTTATCCAAGAGCAGAGATGTCAGATCAGCCCCAGCTGGGCACTAACCCTGCCCGAGCTCCCTCCTGGCCTGGAAGGGGCAGTTTGCTTTTCCCATCTGTGGATGTCCTCACCCTGCTCTGGTGGCTCTGGGCTTGCATGGCTCTGTAGGGAGCTAATACAGTTGGCAGCAAACAATACTGTTAATAAAGACAGTTTATAGGGCCAGTATTCAGCTAGATCAACTCCCTGGTTGGTGTGATGTGACAGAATCCCAGAATGGTTTGGGGTGGGAGGGACCTCAAAGCCCACCCAGTGCCACCCCTGCCATGGCAGGGACACCTTCCACTGTCCAGCCTGGCCTTGGGCACTGCCAGGGATCCAGGGGCAGCCCCAGCTGCTCTGGGCACCCTGTGCCAGGGCCTGCCCACCCTGCCAGGGAAGACTGACTGATGCTTGACTCCTGATAGTCTTGTGGCTGCCAAATGGAATTGAATCCTTACCTGGGTGAGGTTTGAGGAAGATATCTGGAAACATTTTGGTGCCTCACTTGTAGGAATGACACTTCTGAGGAAGGAGCTTCACACCTTAGGGCACTGGTAGAGGGAGACAGCAGTCAGGTTCTCCCTGAGGGACAGCCCTGCACAGCCCTGTTTACAGGGACCCCTCCTCCTTTTCAAGCCCTTTCAGGATATCTGTGCCATCCAGCTCACAGGAAAGCTGTGTCACTCCGTGCTGAAGGGGGTCCCTGCTGCAGTTCAGAGCATCCTCTTGCTCCAGCTAAAGCTCCTCTGTTTATTTGACAAATGTTATGTTTTCTTCCCATCCATGGTAAATGCTGGTTTTTCTGCTGAGACTTTAAATCCAGCTCATTCAGCAGCTTGTGCTCTTGCCTAGAACAGTGTTCTCTCTTCTTGTTTTTTTTTCTTTCCCCCTGACTCCAACAGGTATTTATCCACTTGGAACAACATTTTTGATACTTGGTGCCTGGAGCTGTAACTTGCAATAAAACTGTAAAGTCCCTTCTCAGAGTTGAAAACAAAACACTTGTGCTGACCCTCTTTTCCTTATTTAAGAACACTCTGGTGTCCCCAGGCTTTGAAACAGAGTCTTGACTTGCAGCAGGGAAGGGATTTCTGTGACTCCTGTGGCACATTAATTGTTGTGGAGGCCTCAAAGAGCAAATTCTGTATGGACGTGTTGTTTTGCTTTAGTAACAGGTACAGGAATGTTTGATGTTACAGGTCATGTTCCTTCTAAGAGACTGAAATGGAACCCAAATTCCCCATCCTCTCCTGCTACCACAAATAAACAAAATCAGACTTTTTGAAGGTGGTTTCTGTTTCCTGGGAACCATCTTAACCTGTGCTCTTGACCTGCCCTCTCGGGATCAGTTGGTCTCAGAGCTCTGTAGTTTTGAAGTCCAGCTCATGATGGGGAAGTGAAACATCAACAGAACATGAGGGGAACACTGAAATGAGCAGACACTCAGATTATTTTCTTCCTCAGAGTCTGTCTGAAGTGGAGGCTTGTCTGTTAAGCTGCCTTAAAAATTAATGCATTAATGTTCTTAAAGTACTCAGATACTGTAAGAGAAGAATAATGGTGGAAAGGTTCTCACCCAGCTATTCTGAAAGTAGGTTAATTTTAATGAAAATCAGTGTCAGGCATGTCTCACCTTGCTGGGGTGCTGGGAATGCCAGGCCCTGCTGGGCAGCAGTCCCAGTGCTGGGTGCTGCTCTCAGCCTTTGTACCCAGTCTGGTCCTGTCTCTCCAGCATTCTCCAGGCCAGCTCTGGGATTCTGAGGCCATTTCTCATAACCTCTACATCCCCCATCATCATTTCTCCTCCCTTGGCCTCCCTTCCCTGCTCAGGACTGTGGTGCCCAGCCCAGGACATGGATCCATTCTGGATCAGCAGGTTCTGGCTGTGCCTCTCTGTCTGGGCCTGAGTAGAATCCTCACTGGGATGATTTTTTTGTTTTGCCACATGCAGTTCATTCTTCCTCCCCAGTTTAGAAACTCGTGCATCAGGTTACATAGATTTCAGGTGAATTTAATCTTGCCTGTTAGTGTGTTTGTAGCTCTTGGCTTTGCAGTGTGCAGATTTAATTGGAGCATTCTGTTCTGTTCCATCTCCCAGGCACCACATGCCACTAAATTCAGGATGGATCATTTCTCACTGTGCTTTAAAGTTTGTGGGGTTTAATCTACTTTTCATCTACCTCTAACTTAGTTCAGCCTGTGCTTTTCCTGCATGTCTAGGAGGATGTCTAACATGTATTTATATCTTTAGGGAAGTCTAAATGTCCCTCTCTTGCTTTCTCTGTTTCCTCAAGCTCTCTGTGTGGGACCCCCACAGTTTCCTGGAGGGAAGTTGTCTCAGACTGGCCTAATAAAGTTGTTCTGGCATCTTCTTGTAGTCTTGTTTTCTTCCACCTACTTAAAAAGACATTTTCTCAGAATTTTCCAGCCATCAGGCTAGTGCTGGGTCTGTAGCACACAATCAGAAAGCAGCTGAGGTTGAAAGGGACCTCTCAATATAGTCCAACCCCACGGTTCTCCCTTTTCCCTTTATAACATCAGGGATGACATTCACCATCTTCCCCCTGGTTTCTCACCCACCCTGTTCAGGTTCTCACTGGCTTTGAGATGATTTCACCCACTCTGAGTTCTCTTGGGTGAAGTTCATGTCCAAGTGATCTGCCAGTATCCAACAGTTGTGGGCTCTTGTGTCCCTTGTTCTTTTCCTGCTTCTGTTTCCTGTTCCTACCCGTTTGTCACTTTTATTAATATCAGCTGTCACATAAAATGTCAAGTCTTCACTGGTGTAAATAAGTATTTAACAGCTTGAACTCAGCATTTGCTGTTGTTAACTCTTCTTCTCTGCTGAGAATGGACCAGTGCTTTCTTGCTCTTCTCCTCCTAATGGGATTTAACCTGCAGTGCTCTGCCAGGGGCCAGCCAGGCTGAGTCTGGGCACTGAACTCTTCCTTTGGGGAGAACAGTGAGAAGTCCCTGACATCTGTCACCTGCCTCCCCTCCTTAAAAGCAGGGATTGACTTAGGTATCCCCCAGGGATGGGGAAGAAAGTGAAGGAGCTGATGTGTAATTTGTTCATGTGTTGGGTTGCTGGATGCAGCCTTTGTATCAAAAGGGATGCAGTGCAACTGGACAAACTTTGGAGGAGGGCATCAGGGTGGGGGACAGGAAAGTTTATGGATACAGAGTGAACTGACTTGAGGGACTTCAGTCCTGGGAGGGGTTTGAGAGAGGGGGCTTTCAAATTCTGCACAGGGATGTGGAAATGGGAATGTGGCAGGTGGTTTGGAGGGAGGGGAAGGGGCTTTACACCAAACCTGCAGCAAGGAATTTCTGCATGGATGGCTGGAGCCATCAGTGGGTACTGGGAGGGCCTTGCTCCTGCTCCAGGTGGCTGCAGGGGTGTTGGTTGGTGGCATCACCACGGTCTGGCATCCCCAGTTTGCCCCCAGCTGGGAGTCCTGGGCTGTCCCTTTGCCCCCGGGGTGTCTGCATGTGCTCACCAGGCATTCCCAAATCCCAGCGTGTTGGCTTTCTAAGCAGGTGGGAATGATCCAGCCTTATCCCAGAAAGCAGGGAATGCTGGTGGGATTTGTGTTCCTGGCATCCAGGTGGGATGGGGCTGTGACCATCCTGGCTGTGCTCAGCTTCCCACAGAACCTGCCTCTGGAATTGGGGATGTTTCTGCAGCTCTGTTACAAGAGACATTTACTCTTTGCTACTGTGCTGACTTCCCTTAGTGCTTGGTTTTGTTTGTTTATACTCTTACCAAAATCCCTCTTCCTGAGCGTCCTGATTCTGCTTTTGTAGCCAAAGGCATTCTGTTGAAAGCATCTCTCAAGCTGATTTATTTTCATTTCTAGCACATTCCCTCAGAAATGGATAAATGCCCTTGTCATAAATCTCATTATTGCCTCCTGATAGATGTGTGCACTGAACTCCTCAGAGCCAGTGGGCTGTGGGGAGGAATCTGTTTCCAAAGGTCCATGGAGAGCTTTACTTTGTCTTCTCTTTCCAGTGGCAAAGGATTTGATAAATCAAAACTCTGGCCATTGAGAAAATAAAAATCCTGGTTCAGGTGTGGCCCTTTCCCTGCCCCAGCTTCGAATTCAAAGCAGACACCAGGTCCTTCAGTCTCACTCTGTGCGGGATTGTCAGTCCCATGGGAAGATGAACGGGAGCCTGGAGTAACTCTGGGCTTACAGCATGAGAGAAGAGGGAAATTCCACCCAGCTCTACTTTCAGGGAAATTCTGCCTGCATGGCAGGTGAAGTCTGGGAGCCCTGAACTTCCTGTAACCTGCCCCACGATGAATGTGCAGAGATAAACATCTCCCTGCTGTGCTGGGGCCTTACCATCCATGCAGGTTCCTGGTGGTGCATCCCAGTGATCCAATCACACCAGAATGCTTTGATTTTAATTAAAAGAGGAATTACACTCCTAAGTAGAAAATCCCTGTTATACTAAATCAGTTCTTCTGATCTCTCCAATAAATTCAAGAGGGAGAATTGAACAAATAAACTTTATCTTGTCTTTGGGCAGGTGATGTTCTGGGTTAAAAGAGAGTTTGACTTCATTGGTAACACCAGTAACTCTCCCATTCTCAGCAGTTTTTATGAATTTTCCCTCATATTTTTTTTCCCATATTTGTATGTTTGAGTTCCTGTTAATGTCCCTATTCAGCCTCTGTCATTGAATGGCATAATTTAAGGATCAGGTTACAGCAATGACCTTTTTTGGAGCTCATCAAATGATGAGCTGAGCTGGTTGGAGATGTCTGCACAGCTGTAATTTGCGTTTAGAAAGATTCTCATAATAGTATTGACATTTGGGCCACATTGGTGAAATCAGCAGAGGGGAGATAAACTTAATCAAAATTCCTGTGTGGTGCAGAGGATCCCACTGTGATTTGAGAGGTAACATTTGTGGTTTGTCATCACCTGTCTATTTTAATAAAGTTCTGCTTGTCCTTAAAACTTTGATTTTAGCCAGGTGAAGGTGGCTGTAAAGGGAAATGTCTGCTGGAGTTGCTTGTGGCAGTTTTATTTGAAGAGGAACTAATTGCTTTGGGTTCAGGAATGTTCTGCCACCTGATTCAGACCCTGCTCTCAATGTTGCCCATTCATGGCAACCAAGTCTTGCAGCAGGTGGTCAGTGATGTCCTTGGGGCTCAGGGAGGGGCAGCATGTGTTTTCCAGCACAGGCTGAGCTCAGCTGGGTAAGGCTGGGGAATTGTCTCAGGGAACCTGCTGGGCTCAGAGCTGGGATTTCTCTGAGGAAGACTCCGGGACCCAAGGGAACAGCTGGAGCTGGGCCAGGAGGGTTTGGTTGGCTATCAGGGGAAGGTTCTTCCCCAGAGGGTGCTGGCCCTGCCCAGGCTCCCCAGGGAATGGTCCCGGCCCCGAGGCTGCCAGAGCTCCAGGAGCCTTTGGACAGCGCTGCCAGGGGTGCCCAGGGGGGAGTGCTGGGGGGTCTGGCAGGGCCAGGGGTGACACTGGCTGATCCTGGTGGGTCCCTTCCCACTCAGAGTATTCCAGGATTCCTTTCCTTTTTCCTTGAACAGGAAGAAGATGAACATTCTAGGAGGTTTCTGAGCAGATTTGCCCAAGCCAGTTTGTGTTTTGTGTTCCAGTCTGGCCATGGGAGTTGAAGTTCTGGGCGTGGGGTGTCACAGGCTGAGCCCTCTGCTGAGGCCGAGGCAGCTCATGCAGGGGGGGGGAATGTTGCTGCTTTTCAGGAAGTTCAGATTTTTGGGCTGTGGAGGAGAAGCTTCTGGGGGATATAACTCAGTTGTACTTCTTCTAGGAGAGAGACTGGGAGTTGCAGGAATCCCAGAATCATTAAGATTGGAAAAGACTTCCAAGACCACCGAGTCCCAGCTGTGCCTGATCCCCACCTTGTCACCAGCCCAGAGCTCTGAGTGCCACCTCTGGGCGTTCCCTGGACACCTCCAGGGATGGGCACTCCAAACCTCCCTGGGCAGCCCCTGCAAGGCCTGAGCACCCTTTCCATGGAGAAATCCCTCCTGGTGTCCACCCCGAGCCTGCCCTGGTACAGCTTGAGCCATTTCCCCTTGTCCTGTCCCTGTTCCCTGGGAGCAGAGCCCGACCCCCCGGCTGTCCCCTCCTGGCAGGGAGCTGTGCAGAGCCAGAAGGGCCCCCCTGAGCCTCCTTTGCTCCAGGCTGAGCCCCTTCCCAGCTGCCTCAGACACTTCTCACAGGACCTAGAAGAAAAGCAGAAGAACAAACCAGGCCCACGCTGTTGTGTTGGTGTTGTGAACACCCTGGCACAGCCACTCCCTGCAGTACCACAGCCCTGCCTAGCTGGGCTGGGAACAGAGCCCTGGCCTGCCAGAGCCCTTTGGTGGCCTCTGTAGCCCTTTGGTAGCCTCTGTAGCCGTTTGGTGGCCTCGTGCTGGAGCCCAGGAGCTGTTGGAGCATCGCTGTGCTGGGATTTCCCTGCAGAGATCACTTGTCAGCACCATCCTGCCTGGTGCAGTTTGGTTACAGAGGAGATCATGTTCCCCCATGGTAACAATGCCCTCATGACAGGGATTTGACAGGAAGAGCTTTTAATTTATCTGTGCCTCACTCCCTCCCTGTGAAATTTGTCTTCACTGCCAGTTTATGTTGTTTATGCTTTTGACTTGCAGATGCCTCCATGCTGACTCATGAGTTCTTAGCCACAGCTCTTGATTTCTGTAGTAAATTTTTTATCTGCAGAGAAGCCCAGCAGGATCTCTCAGCCTTATTGCTGGGCTTACCCAGTGCAGCACTGCTGCTCCCTGGGGTTTGGGAGGGATCAGCTGTTCCTCATGGCAGTGTCCTCCTGGAACTTCACTGCAGTGAATGAACAGCCAGAGAGAGAGGGACAAGAGCGTGTGGGGTCACAGGAGTTAAGTTCTATTGAGCAGTTATTCAGACTAAAATAAATTCTTTATTGCCATAACCTTCAGGAGTAAGTGAAATCACAGCAGAGTGTTGGGAAGGTGGTAGGGGGTAGGTGTTTGTCCTTTACAGGCAGAATTGCCTTGAGGTGTGAGCAGCCCTGAGGGCTCTGTGGGATGGGGTAAGGTTCCCACGGGAGCTGAGACAAGCCAGAAACCAGAAGGGAAATCGTCCTGTGGGGTGCCAGACAACTCCATGTGCTCAAGCTCCTTAAGCCTGGCAGAAACTGAGCTCAGGTCCCCTCAGTCTGAGCTTGGGGCCATCAGCTTGCTGCCTTTTTTTGGTTGTGCTTTTAATGTACATCCCGAGCACTGCAGGGCTCTTGTTGGGTGGGTCTCATTCTTAAAGAAGTCAATCCGCAGGAATGGAGTGAAAAATAGATTTTCATATATTCATTAAAAAATAGAGAAAACCCTCTGAGTCCCACCATTCCCCCAGCACTCCTGAGGCCACCACTACCCCATGTCCCCTCTCTCCTGTGAGGCTTTCCCTGAGCCTGGTGCTCAGAACCTGGGTGCTGATGCATGATCTCTGCTCTCCTCCTGCAGGCTTTTCCAACAGCAGCTTCCAGGCCAAAGGTTTAGTCTTGTGCAGTTAAAGGAGCAAAACAAAGCTGGCTGTGGGCAGGGGCTGGTCCCACAACCTCTCTTGGCACAGTGTGAGGCAGGGTGTGGGAAGTTTGGGCACCAGGATGTTCAGAGGCAGCATGTTGATAAAACGTGTGTGGGCTCACAAGCTGTATGTGCACAATTCCACCAATCCTTCAGGGAAACTCTCCTTGTTCACACCTGCAGCCCCTCCCTGGAGCTGTGAGCACACCTGGGACACGTGTGCCTGTCACTGACTGGGATATGTCCAGCCTCAGCTTCCAGCAGTTGCATCCTCTCTTTCCCTACAGGAGAGAATTTAAATTCTCATACACAGTGTCCAAAGTCCTGTTATTTGAACAAATTAGAGTATTTCAGGTCTTTCTAAGGATTTTGGGCTGATGGTTCTGGTGGTTCTTGGAAGTTTTTTTTCAGTTTTCTCTATATTTATTCAATGAACTTGCAGCCAGAATTGGATGTGTGATATGGGACTCCCCAAAACTCAATACAGGGGTAAAAAGTTTGGTGTTATCACACGATATTCTTCATTTTCTCTTTCAAGAATCAGATGAGTGTGTCTGACCTGTCTGCCTTGCTTGGTGTGCAGGGTGTAAAAAAGAGTATCTGGGGATGAGCAGCATCCCTAGAACCTCCTCTTGGTGAGAATTATGTTATTCCCACCTATCCCAAGGGATCTCTGGTGCTGTGTGTTCCTGACCAGGAGTTACAGCTCGGTGTGGCTGATGGATGGAGAGCACTTGAGTTGTTCTAGAGGTTGTTTTTCCTTGGCACATTCTCTTGGTTTGAAAAGACAGATATCTGCTAAGGAAGGCAGGAGCCTCCCTTGGAATGGAAAATATAAACCCCTCCCTATGATTTATTATCATTTTGAAATTAAGGAGCTCTTAGGCAAAGATATGGGAATAGGAATAACAGTTCTTTACTAGGAAAATTAACAATACAAATGCAGTGGTACAAACAGAAACCCCTGGCAGAGTCAGAACCCCCCTGACACCCTGCTGGGCAGGGGGCTGGCACAGCCCCATCCCATGGGGGCTGCAATCCCCCTGCAGGGGCAGATGTGGCTCTGCTGGAGCAGGGTCCTGGCCAAGGGGGGAGTTTCCTCTGCAGCTCCAGGGGTGCTGTGGATGGGCCTGGGCTCCCTCTGGGAATGCAGAGGAGGAGAAAGCTGCTCCTCTGGGAATGCAGTGGGAAAAGGCTGCTGGGGTGTGCAGGGTCAGATTCTATCCAGGTAGGAATGCTGGGCTCCTCCCCTGGGGGAGCATCTCCCATGGGATGCTGGAATTGGATCAGCCCTGCAGGGAGGCTCCATGGCCATGGACAGCAGAGATTTCCTTGAGGGAGGATTGGTGTGTGAAGAGATCAAGAAAAGTGCCCCAGCTCTGACAGATGGCAAGAGAACACACACCCCCAGCCACACCTTGTCACCTGAGACACACATCTTTGGGATGATGCTGATCCAACCTGTGCTTGGATTTCTCTGCCAGAGGCAGCGAGCAGAGCTCAGGCCCAGCTCTGCCAGCTCCCTGGAGAAGTGCCTCCCTCGGGGCTCCCCATCCTCCCTGAGCCCACTCCCTCTCCTTGCAGGCTGCAAGCACGTGAAGGGCATCCTCCTGTACGGGCCCCCGGGCTGCGGGAAGACGCTGATGGCCCGGCAGATCGGGAAGATGCTCAATGCCAGGGAGCCAAAGGTGGTCAACGGGCCCGAAATCCTCAACAAATACGTGGGAGAGTCCGAGGCCAACATCCGGAAGCTGTTTGCTGATGCAGAGGAGGAGCAGAGGAGGGTAAGGACACCCAGGAATGGGGGTGCTGGGAATGTGCCTGGGAGAGGCCGGAAAGGGTCTGGAATCTGAAAATTACTGCTTGCATTAAAGGCAGAGTCACTGCTTGGCTTGGGGTTGTGGTTATTCCTGGTGGGTCGTGGAGCACTGGTGTTGTGCAGGCTCACACACTGTCAGTTGTGAAAACAGCCTTGGAAGCTGGAAAGGCAGCTGGGCTCCTGCCAGCTCTGCAGACAGGGACAGTGTGCTGAGATTCCATGCACAGTTATTCGGGAGTAATACAGCAGTGCTACTCCCAAATACTCCCTGCTTGCTTTGGGTCATGTGCTGTCACCTCCTCCAAAAGTCCTTAAAACTCAGATTGTACAAATTTTCCAAATTTTTCTAGGTTTTTTTGATATTTTTTTTTCTTTTTTTTTGGTGGGAGAGACAATCAAATCTCTTTGGATTTTTCGTACTAAATTAAGCTGGCACATAAGCTTTAAGGGTTTCAGGTTTTTAGGTTGCAGGCATATTGTTTTGTTACAGCACTTGAAGTGTTATAATCAATACATGGTTAATTTTTCTCAGCAGAAAACTAATGGATGAGAATAATGTCTTGAAACTAGAGATCTTTGAAACTAGAAGTGGAGATAACGATTCTGTTTTGTCCAGTGATGTTTTTTATCCATTGCTTTAGCTGGCTTTCAAAACCCCAATCTTTAGTTTCGTGGTGTAAGTACTTCTTTCATGTGTGCTATGGTAATTTTTCTCTGCTGTGGATCACTTGATCTTGATAAATCTTTCTGATAAAGAAAATCAGATGTCAGGCTAGTCACGGTTAAATACAGAGAAGTCTTTTCAGAAGTCATTAGCAAATGATCCCTTAATTTTATCCAACTCACAAGACGCAGATTCTGGTGGTCACTTGAAATAATTTCATTTCTTCAGCAAAAGGTTTATCAGTCAGTCAGTCAGCTCTGTGTGGTTAACACAGACCCACGTGAGCAATCTCCTGCTCCCTGGTGGCTGCAGTATCTCTGGGAGCTGCCTTCCCTTGGTAGTAACACACCTGTTAAAATACACTCGATATTGGCCGCCGAGGCTGGGCCTGATGACAGCTGGGAGATTAAAAAGGTCTCCAAAAGGTTGGCATTGTGCTGCCTGTGGCTGGGGCAGATTGCCAGGGCCAGCACATTCACCCAGTGATAACGTGGTCTGCACTGGCCACAAAAGATGTTTTAGAGGTGGAATTTGAAAGGAAAAAGCTTCATAATGCAGGCACAAAAAGTATCCTGTTCTCTTACCAGCTGCAACTGCCTCACCCCTGAGTGAACCTGGATATGGCAGTTCTGGGTCTGACTGGCGTGGAGAGACTGGGCTCCTTAAAAACATTATCAGCAAAGCTGCTCTGGCAAGCTGTGTGCTCACTAAGTTCAGTCCAGCCTGGGGTGTTGCCACCCTGGTGCATCCCTCCCTCCACAGACAAGCCTCGTTCCCTGTCCCTGGGACCTGTCCCTTTGGGCTGCGTGTTCCAGCTTTGGCCTTTGCTTGGCCTGCTCAGGCTCGTGCTCTGCCTTGAGACCTGTGTAGCTGCAAAGTTCTGAGTTTGGGCAGAGCCCCCTGAGCCCCCTGATTTGGAGATGGGCAGGAAAGGGCTGAGATGCCCACACACACACAGGTGTGGTACTGAGCACGCAGGGAGCATCAGTGCTGTGTCTGTGTGGCTGAGCTTGGTGCGAGGTCGCTGTTGATTCTGGATTGCTCTCAGCAAACACACTGATGACATTCCTGACACGTCCTCTGTCCCACAGCTTGGAGCCAACAGTGGGGTGCACATCATCATTTTTGATGAGATTGATGCCATCTGCAAGCAGAGGGGCAGCATGGCCGGCAGCACAGGCGTGCATGACACCGTGGTGAACCAGCTGCTCTCCAAAATCGATGGCGTGGAGCAGCTCAACAACATCCTGGTCATCGGTAGGTGGGGCTGCCTTGCTCTGTCCTGAGGGCTGGGGGAGCTCTGCTGCTGTTTGCCTCTCTGCAGGTCAGCTGAGGTGCCACAGCTGCTGTTGGAGCAGCATCAGCAGCAGGTTTAAAGGGACCCTCTGCTGTGGCTGGCAGATATTGCTGCTTTCAGCAATTCCCTTGTTTAGTCTTTGATAAGGAGGGTTTCATAGTTTAGGGAAACCTGCAAGGACTGATAGAATGGATCTGTCAGCCTGTGAGGGAGTGGGGCTGCTTCAGCTGTGCTCATCCTGCTGCAGGTACCCCCCAAGGACAGGTAGGTACAGCCACAAGCACAGCTTTGATCCCTGCTCCCCTGCCTCTCCCTCAGGGCATTTCCCAGCATTCCAGAAGATGAGTGCCTTGTCTGTTTTCTTGGGACTCTCTGAGTATCCCCCTAGCTCTGTGGGCTGTACCAGGGGCCACAAGCCCTCTCAGGAAGCTCATGTAACAGTGTTTTGTTTTTAACTTTGGCTTCAGGAATGACCAACAGACCTGACCTGATAGATGAGGCCCTGCTGAGGCCGGGGAGGCTGGAGGTGAAGATGGAGATTGGTAAGCACACTGCAGATCCCAGTTCCTCAGCTCCCTGAACCTGCAGCAGCAAAGCAAATACAGATCATAATGTGAACAATCCCCAGCATGGCTCAGGTGCTGCAGCTCCCTCCAGAACAGAAATTAAATCAAACCAGTAAAGTACCACTTTGGACTTCCCTACTGATAAACCTGGTCTCAGTTTCTGCCCAGCAGAGTGGGCAGGGATGGGCAGGCAGGACCCTGAATACCTTGTGTGAAGGAAAGGAGGCAGATAATGGTACCAGGTCATTCCTGGGTGGGAATTGCAGGAAGGCCAGGCAAGAGCAGTGGGTGAACTAGAAGTGGGCCAAGAGCTTGGTTTGCCATTTTCATCTGGGGACTGGAAAAGCAGCTGTCTGTCAGAAACTAGAAAGGAACCTTTGTAACTGTGCACACCTGCCTCACCCCAGTGCAGGGTCAGTTAGGGAATATCTGATCATGTAGGCTTTATTAAGAAAGTAAGCCCAGATCATCTTAGATTCATGAGAACAAATCACTGACTTTGCATTTGAGATCAGAATTTGGTCAGTGAAGGTTATGGTGGAGCCTGGAGGGTGACTGGCCTGGGGGCTCAGTGCTGAGGTAACAATTCACTGAAGAAAGATGGAGGAGAGAACAGCCTGGGACTGGTGAAAAGCTCAGTGATCCTGGAATAAATTATCAGATGACAAGGACTGAATGCTCCTGGGAGCTGTGCACGTTGTAAAATGTCTTTTCACATCCCCTCAGCAGAAGCACTAATCAGTGCAAATATCAGGTCCTTGGAGCAGAGGCTGGGGGGGCAGGCTGGAAGGAGCTGAGCACAGTGGGGCTCAGGATGATGTGCCAGACTGACAGGTTACACTTCTGAGAGAAGGATCTTCTGTGTCAGCCATTGTGTGCTTCAGAAGGGACTTGCTGAGGTGCAGGCTGGGAAATGATCACCTCAGCTGATGAAAAGGAACATTTTATAGGAATGATATGGGCCATGGGAAGAGGGAAGTCAAGGCTCTGGATGTTGGGAGAGGAAACTTTCAGTTGATTCAGTAATCAGGGGAAGTGACCTGTTGGGAAAGGGCACTCAGGGACAGAGGAGCAGAGACTTTTAATGGACAGAGGACAGGGTCAGATGGGATATAAGGAAGAAATCTGCTATGGACAGGGTGGTGAGGCCCTGGCACAGGGTGCCCAGAGCAGCTGTGGCTGCCCCTGGATCCCTGGAAGTGCCCAAGGCCAGGTTGGATGGGGCTTGGAGCAGCCTGGGACAGTGGAAGGTGTCCCTGCCCATGGCACTGGGTGGGCTTTAAGGTTCCTTCCACCCAAACCATTCCATGGTAATTGCAAGGTGGGAGCTGGACTGAGGGATGCCAGGGGACTGACCAGATTGTCCTGCTGGTGTGGAAATCTGAGAGCAGGCGACTTGGAGGAACCCTGAGGAAAGAAACTCAGCCTTGTGCTTTTCTCTCTGCTTTGGTGGTGACACTGTCCAGGTCAGCAGTTAATGTAATTGAATGTTCTCAGTGAAAAGCATCATCAAATACCCTCCTTGTAAGTGCAAGCTGCTCGTGGTGAGAAGGGGCCTTGGAAGGGGGGACAGGGGGATTTGCAGCGTTGTGCTCAGGGGTTGGGTGTGTTCTGTTCCCCATCCCAGGCCTGCCAGACGAGAAGGGCCGATTCCAGATCCTCCACATCCACACGGTGAGGATGAGGGAGCACCAGCTGCTGGCTGAGGATGTGGACATTGCAGAGCTGGCAGTGGAGACCAAAAACTTCAGTGGTGCTGAGCTGGAAGGTTTGGTTCGAGCTGCTCAGTCCACTGCCATGAACAGACACATTAAGGTCAGTCCTGTGGTCTCCTACTGGGGCAGAAAAGGGAAAATAATTATGTTCAGAATATTGAATGTTTACTTCCAAATGGAAAGTGGCCTATCAGTGTACCTTAGGAGATGAAATTCATGTGGGCAGCACATTTTCACTGTGCTTTTCTTTCGTTCTGAATTCCCTCTTCCCTCCCCTGCCCTCCAAGTGCCTCTTGCACAGCTTGGTGGGGTGGAAGGGGTGGTTTTTGAGGATGTTTTGCTACAAACTGAAGGTCTTGAGCACAGTTTGTGCCTTGGACCCAGGAGATGAGCTGAGAATTAGAACAGCCGTTTGTAGGGAGGCTCTGCTGGAGCCTGTGCAGCTCAATGTGTTCATAAATGTTCTGTAAGGAGGGGGAGGTTACAGTCTCAGAGCTGGTTTGGGGGCATAAAGGCAAAGGTCCCCAGTGGAGATCTGCAGGGGGCATTGGAAAGGCTGTCAGTGCACAAGATATCAGTGAATTTTAGGTGTCCATTGAGAGAGAGAATTCAAACAGGTGGAGGCAGGGATGGGGACTGACCTTACCATCACCTGGGGTCAAGTTCTTGGAGCTGGAATGGTCTGGAAATCCCAGCTCAGTCCTTGTTAGTGAAAATAGCAAAACAACAAGGTTAGAATTTACCAGGAGAGGTAAACAGCAGAAGTGGGGCTGTGATTATCTCGTGGATAAAACCCCTGGTGTGCTTGGATCGTGCTAGAACCAGGAATGGCAGCAGGGGGTCAGAGGTACAGCAGGGTTTGCTTTGGAAAAATGATTAAACTGGGATTCCTCAGCCTGAAGAAAGCATGGGGAAGGGTTCTGGAGAGTGTGAGTGTGCTGGGATCAGGGAATGGGGATGGCTGTTCACTGTTGCCTAATGCAGGAACCAGAGCAGCAGAGATGTGCTTTGTGTGGAGAAGTGTCCAGCTGTGGAAGGAATCCTCTGCTCCAAATCTTGGTGGAATTCAGAGGGCTCTGTACAAAGTCTTCTATTGCAAAGAAGTGCTGACATGGTGATCACCCCACGTCCACTGATTGATCAACCTTCCCAGGTCCTTCTGTTCCCTGGGAGCACTCCCTGCCTTCCCAGTCCCACTGCCTGGGGGGGTCACTGTGTCTCAGGAGGGAGCTCAGGGCCATGGAATGCCAGGGGTGTGGAGGCAGAGAAGTTCAGTATTCAGTGGTGTTGAAATATGAGATGATGAGGTGGTGAGGAAGGAGCCTGAGGCACAGCCCCTGCTCCCCTGGCCAGGACTGGGGGCAGCTCCTGCAGGGAGGAGCCCTGGACATCAGTGCCACAGCACAGGGACTGTAAAAATCTGCTCAGCCTCAGATGTGAGGAGAGCAAATCACACATTCATTTAAGTGAGAAGTCATTTGCTGCTTAGACATTTGTATCTCCTGGGAGTGCTCTTTCTAAAGGAAAAATTACTCTTCCTGCTAATTAGTCTTGTATAACCATAATACTTGACAAGGTATTGTTTCATATAGCAAAAAACCACAAACATCATCACTTTCTCATTTTCTTGTCTCAAAAAAAAATCAGCACTTCTGGATTCTTCCCTTTGCAGGCAAAACATTTTCCTTAAATAATTAATTTTGCTTATAGTTGATGTTTTCTCAGTGCTTGAATTTTGGGTGAGTTTGGGGAGCTTTGGTGTTTTGATCTATTCCCTGTTGTGCCAAGAAGTCACGTGGGACAAGGGGAGATGGCAACGTGCTAATGTGAAAGAGCAGTCCCCTCCTCTGGGGTGCTTTGTGATCCACATCTCAGGAATGCATGGATGTGTTTTCCACATGGGAAGTGGCCACATGTTGTTTTGCTTTTCAAACACTTTGACATAGTAATTTTGGGTAATATTCTTTATTCTGAAATTGCTTTTAGCTAAATGATGCAGTAAAATACTTTATTTTTTCCTACAAGTACTGAAAACTTAAAATATACATCATAGGCCTGACCTAGTTTTCAGAAGCACCTATGAGAAGCAAGAGCACAAATGGAAAATGAAGGGGCATTGTCTTCTGAATAATTTAAACTCTTGTGATTATCTCTCAAAGTGTGTGTGTGTGTAAAATTAAACGATGAACTCATTAAAGGCTGGGGAGGTAAGAGCCCCCCTGGTTTTAGGTGCACACACAACTTCAGGAATATATTGAGCATTTCAGGTGCCTTCACCTCCCTCTGCAAAGTAGAAAAGTGATCACCTGTACTAAAGATCCCCTCAGTTGTTTATTTGGCATCTGTGCTTGTGCTTGGTGGGTGGTTTTGGGAGAAGGGACTCCAATTTCAGCCATCCTCTGGCTGGAGGTGTGTGTCTGGCACGGGAGGATTGGCCAGGCTGGGGTCCTGTGGTTGCTGCTCTTCAAGACAAGCACCATATCATTATTTTTATTGTTATTTTTCCTTCCCATGCTCTGGTGCACTTGCAGGTCCCTGTTGGAGGGGAATGTCTGAGACACGTCTTGGAGGGTTAAATGTGGTTTATTTGTCTTAGTTCCCAGCTCCAAAGGGTACCTATGCAATCCCAGTAAGTTCTAGAAGTTTGAACTGGGTGAGCTCAGTCCCACACTGGCAGCAGTCTGAGCCTGACTCCTGGTTTGCAGCACAGCAGCAGCAGCAAGGATGGGCCCTGAATTCAGTCCTGTTCTCAGCTGGGGTGGCTTCTCTGCAGTGGGGGTCACAGATGTCCTCTGCCCTTCAGCATCACCCCGTGGGGTGGGACAGCTGCCCAGGCTGGCTCTGTGGGGCTGGGATGTGGCCGTGGCTCCTGGAGGTGGGGGTGGCTCCAGGGATACCCAGCAGATGCCCTGATGGAAGCATTTTCTTACTGCCCAAGAGCAGCCACAGGCCTGGGGCTGTGGAGGGAAGCTGGGGAGCAGCTGGGTGGTACTGCTGGACCTCAGTGTCCTTTATTGCCCTTCTAGGCCAGCAACAAGGTGGAGGTGGACATGGAGAAGGCAGAGAGCCTGCGTGTGACCAGAGGAGACTTCTTTGCATCCTTGGAGAACGATATCAAACCAGTGAGTGGGCACTGTGGGACTGCAGGAACAGCCACCCCGGGCAGTCAGTGGTGGGAGGGAGCAGCTTCCTTTGGGATCACACAGCAGTGGTGCCCCGTAGGCTGACATGTCCTGTGTGGAAGTGAGGAGCTCTGAGCTCTCTCTGTGCCTGTTGCTGCCCAGAGAGTCATAAAGAGAACTAGAACAGATAAAGAACAGCTGGGGGGTTCTGCTCCTTGTCACAGCTTTCCCTTTTAGGCCACTTCAGTTCCTGGGTGACAGCTTTACCCTGGGCTGTAGGAGGAGGTTTAAGCCTTGTTTCTGAGAATTTCTGCGTGTGGAGTCAGACCCAGTGGCAACTTGCACTGACTAGATCTGGTTGTGAGGGCGTATGAAAAGATGTTTCTGAACGTGCCTGGTCTCCACCTGTGTTCAGCCCTCTGAGCTGGAATGCTGTGAGTCACCAGGGGCTGTGACTGTCTCACTTCAGCATCTTCCAGAGCCTTGCTCCTGGTCCTTTTTGTTTAATTGTTTCATGGTTTTTCTGATGGGATGAAAAATGTTTTGGTAAAAGAAGTATTCCCTCTCTTCTACAGGCATTTGGAACCAACCAGGAGGACTATGCCAGCTACATCATGAATGGGATCATTAAGTGGGGGGACCCAGTGACGAGGGTGTTGGATGATGGGGAGCTGCTGGTCCAGCAGACCAAGAACAGTGACCGCACTCCCCTGGTCAGCGTCCTGCTGGAAGGTACAGCTGGGGAAGCACCTGGGAATCCCCACTGGAGACTGCTCCTGTCAGCTCTCCACCTGCTCACCTCTGCCACCCTGCACCTGCAGGAAACACCTTGGGGGACAAATGGAATTGGGCTCTTTCAGCTTGCTTGGCTGAAATTGCTTTGGATATTAAAACTGTCTCCTCGGCCAGAGGGAATCCTGTGCTTGGAACAAGGGAGAGGGGAATGTACCCAGTTAATAACCAAAATGTACCCAGTGAATAACCTGAATTTGGCTGGTTTACAGTGGAGATGTCTCTAGCTGAGTCAGTTGTCTAAATTCTCTTTGAAGAGCTCATCAGTGCAATTAGCTGAGTTCAAACAGCCACATGTAGGTGTCTCTGTCAGTTAAAGTTGGATTCCCTCTATCCACAACGTTACTGACTAAGGAGAGTTTCCAGATATTGGAAACTGGTTCCAGTATCTGTGCTACAGGTTTTGGAGAGAATTTGTTATATTGGAGTAGAATTTGGTTTTTATCTCTTCCCTTTTTCCTTTCCCAAAATCCAAGAAGATGTGTTACCACTGCTGCTTGTGGTCTGTAGCTTTGGAGTTAACCCTGAGTAATTCTTTGTGTTAGTGCCCAGAAATTTCCTCTGTCCCTCCAAACTGATTCATGTGGGGTGCATGGGTTCAGGTGTGTCTTTGGTCTCTGAATTATGCTGGTGTGAATTCAGGCAAATAACAAATTGTCTTTGCCAGTGTTTCCCTGGTGTGCCTGCTGCTGACTTGTTTGCCAAGGTGCCAGCAGAGATCATACTGAGCCAGGACATAAGCTCAAGAAATTTATCCAAAACACAAACTCACACATTCTGGTGCCATGGCTGCTCCTACAGGAAGTGTGGTGTCCACTTTTGTGTCATGGCAAATCATTCTACACTCAAGTAGTTCTATTAATTGCCTTCATGTGGAGGATTGGGTTGCACCAGGAGTTAGTGTGTTCCTTCTGCAAGGAAGAAAAAAGCTCATTTCACACTGCAAATGCCTCTGGATGGAATTCTAAACATACCCTAAGTGTCATCCCCACTGAGCATTGTCAGAGCTGTTTTGTCCTTTGTTTATTCCTTGTTTGTCCTTTGCTTCAGGCCCCCCCCACAGTGGGAAGACTGCTTTAGCAGCAAAAATAGCAGAAGAATCCAACTTCCCCTTTATCAAGATCTGTTCTCCTGATAAGATGATTGGGTTTTCTGAAACAGCCAAGTGCCAGGCCATGAAGAAGGTATGTGTGTGTCCTCCCCTGTGCCTGGTGACAGCCCAGTTCTGGGTTCTCTCGTGGAGGGAAAGGTGAATTACCTTTGGGATGGTGTTTTCTGCTCTCTCTAGGTCTGGAAATCCTGCATGTATTTATTTATAAAGCCGAATGTATCACAGAATTGTAGAATGGATTGGGTTGGGAGGGACCTTAAAGCCCATCCAGTGCCACCCCTGCCATGGCAGGGACACCTCCCACTGTCCCAGGCTGCTCCAGCCCCAGTGTCCAGCCTGGCCTTGGGCACTGCCAGGGATCCAGGGGCAGCCCCAGCTGCTCTGGGCACCTGTGCCAGGGCCTGCCCACTCTCCCAGGGAGCAATTCCCAATTCCCAATATCCCACCCAGCCCTGCCCTCTGGCACTGGGAGCCATTCCCTGGGTCCTGTCTCGCCAGACTCTTGTCACAGTGTTTTTGTGGCACTGGCACTGAGTGACTTGGGGAAGGTTTCAGGGCTCCAGGTGTGTGATCCTGGCAAACAGTGCAGCAGAACACATCTGGGATGAGCAGCTCTGGAGCTCTGCCTGTGAAGGGGGAGGCAGGAAGGGCTTAGGGCTGCACCTGGGGAGAGCAGATCCTGCCTGAGTGGGACTAGGACCCGTTCTGAGGTGGGGTCTTTAGTTAGACACGAGGTTTAACAACCTGGGGAGTGTGAATGAGTTGAACATTTTCGTTTCCTGGAGCAGCCCAGCACTTACTCCTCTGAGGAATGGTACTGAATGGAACACGTGAGCTGAGTGTTACTCTGATCAGATTGGTGCAGGGTTGTAGAGTTTGTAAGGGAAGGAAGGTTCTTAGGAGAAGCAATGGAGGTTCAGTTTGTGACTTGGGTTCCAAAAGGAGCCTTTGGATTCACTGGGATCAGGGTTTGCTGGAGGCAGGGCTGCAGCACCACTGCTGTTTAGTGCTAACTCCTGCTCACACCCAGAGCTGTGCAGGACACTCTGTGCTGCAGAGGAAGGGTCCCTGGGGCCAACATCCACACCTGAGTCAGTCCCTTCTCCCTGCAGGCTGCTGGTGTGGACAGGACCCAATGTCCAGCCTGAGGAGAAAAGCTTCTCAGCTGTGTTACACTTGGGGATGTTCTCTGTGTGTGTTATCAGCATTGCTCCAGCTCTAAAGACAGAGTTGTGCTTGTTTCTCCCTGGCTTACAGTGAACCTCAGGGCAGCTGCTTGTTGCCAAGGGTGGGGGGTAAATGAACAAATAAACTGAATTTGTGGAGATGGCAGTGCTTTATTGCCTGCAGGGAGCCTGATCTCTCATTACCTACCTGTTTCATTCTCAGATTGTTCCTCTCAGTGCTGCTGTGTTCAGCTGAACCCACACCAGCAGGCCCAGCTGTGGCTGTCATGGTCCTGTGGCTGAGGTTTAACACTGAGATATTTCACTGTTTTCAGATCTTTGATGATGCCTACAAGTCCCAGCTCAGCTGTGTTGTTGTGGACGACATTGAGCGACTTTTAGGTGAGTCAGGAGGAGGGAGAGCTGTGCTGGCTGCTGCAGAAGTAGTGATGTGTTTGCAATGTTGAAACATTGAGGAGCGTTGAACTGGTTTCGATACAGGGAAGTGGCTTTTAATGTGCATCTGCTCCGTGGATGTTCAAATGCATTTTTCCTTTCAGATTATGTCCCAATTGGACCTCGGTTCTCCAATCTGGTCTTGCAAGCCCTTCTGGTGCTGCTGAAGAAAGCCCCCCCCCAGGTAAGGCAGGGATGCCCTGTTCCTGCAGGAGCTGGGACAGTGGCAGCTCGTGTCTGCCTGAGAGCCTCCAGTTAATCCCAGCCTGCTGCTCCTCATTCACTTGGACATCTCTAGGATAACCACAAGGGATTCAACTTGAAATATCTAATTACGGGGGGCTGAATCTTCTGCAGTTAGTCCTAAAAATACTGACTAAGGAAAGCAGTTTAACCTTCACCATGTAAAGCTGAATTGTGCCAGCTGCCTGCCCTCTGAGGAGCTGTTCAGGCCAGATCCACCCCTGGCTCAGCCACGTGCTCCCTCCCTATTTATAAGTCAATTTCTGTGTAATCTGTGATTGTGGTTGTCAGGGGTTTAATTTGTTCTTAACTCGAAATGGTCAGGTGTTAATTACAGTGACTGAGGGAAGCTTAAGATCTTGTCTCTCTGATCCTGTCTGTTTGCACTTTGTGGCTGGATGAGATTTAAGAACATCACAAATGCTGAAGGTTCTGCAGCTCGTGCTGGGTGAGACAGGCAGGCAGGGACTCCTTTCTTGTTTGCCATTTTCCTGTCCTTCACTGCCTTCCTGCTCTGTGTGTGAGAGCATCTGCATGAATAAATAACATCATAACAGGAACACCTTGAAAGCTGGTGTCAGGAAAAAGCAGAGAAGCACAGTCTGGGTGAAGTCAGGTTTTTGTCATGTTTAATATCCTGGCACAGGAGCGTGTGCGTGAGTGTTGTTTTCATTAGAGAGTTTGGTGAAAAGACCTTTCAAATGCAGGACTTTGAACTAAATTGTAATGCCACAGGCCCTGAGTTCCCCATGTGACTGTCAGCCTGGGAGAACAAAGATTTTCCCAGTGAGCTTTCTAGGCCACGTGAAGTCTGTAACACAACAGCATCCAAGTTTTATCACATGCTTGGAGCAGAACAGCTGCCTGTGTGGAGCAGCACAGCCATTCCTGGTCACAGCAGCTCCTGTAATCACTGACCTACTGCAGGCTGTTCCACGGTGCCAGCACATAAATCAACAGGGAAAATAGAACTTGATTTGGTTTAGTGTCCAGAGGAACTTCAAGTATTAAATTGTCCATTTGCCCACTGCATCCTGAATGTGTGCTGCTGCTGGGCTGCCCTTGGGGTGGCACCTGGGGCTCCCAAGAGCAGGACACGGGCTGGAGCTCCCAGATATTTGCCAAGTTTGCACTTGTTGCAGGGATTTGTGCTCAGCAGGGTTTGGAATGCCCTGGGGGCTGGGAGACTCTGGCTTGACAATATTATGGTGACTTAAGCCATAAATTGTTGGAGGGTAGAGGGTGAGTTTGCTGAGGAAATGTCACTGGTTGATTGATCATGTGGGGTTTTTTTTTCTTTTTTTTGGAGTGTCCAGTGTTGGCTTTGTGGGAATCAGGACATGGGGTGAGCTGGGCCCTTTGGGCTGCCCTGCCCTGGCAGTTCTGGGGACAGGGCTCTTCCTGGTGTGCTTGTAGTGAGGGACAGCCATGGCACTTGGGGATCTTGGGCATTTAAAAACCCAAAGCTGTGTGTAAGAATTAGAGTTGTGCAGAAAAGGCCTTTTCTGCTGTGACAGTTTACTGTTACTGGATTTGGGCACAGACACTCTTGGGGGGTTTTGAACTCAAGTGAGGAACCCATGATGGATGTAATCCTGAGGGTTAATCAATGCCTTCCAAGGCCCCTCTGAGATTACAAGTTCCCTTGAGGGGCAGTGTCTTTGGAGGGAGTGGCTGATCTCAGGGGGTTGCTGTAATTTGAGATGCACGTACAGGCTCTAAGTGCCTGAGCAGCATCAGTGGTACTGACCTGCATGGGGTCAAAGCACCATGGATTTCTGTGGGACTGGGATCATGGTTTAGCATCATTCCTTGTAAAAATGGGACGTGCTGGGACATCCCTGTGCTGAGAGAAGTTCTTGGCAGGATGCTGGGGAGACAATCCCTGTTCCCCTTTTGCTTCAGTGTTTCACTTGTGGGGGGGGGCTGAAATACTGAGCTGATTTCAAAGAATCATGGAATGGTTTGGGTTGGGGGGGGCCTTTCAGCCCATCCTGTTCCACCCCCTGCCATGGGCAGGGACAACTTCCACTATCCCAGGCTGCTCCAAGTCCCATCCAGCCTGGCCTTGGACACTCCCAGGGATCCAGGGGTAGCCACAGCTGCTCTGGGAATTCCATTCCAGCGCCTCCCCACCCTCAGAGGGGAGAATTTCCCTCCAGTATCCATCTGTTCCTGCCCTCTGGCAGCGGGAGGCCGTTGCCCCTGGTCCTGGCACTGGGATGCAGCGCGGCCGCTGCCACTGGGGTGGCCCAGATTATGAACCCACTGGGGTGTCACGTCACTTGCAGGGATATTCTTGATGTGCAGACAGCTCCTTGCAATCCCCGTAGGCTCCGTGTGGCAAAGGAGCATTTCTGGGATGAAATGTTATTAATTATGCATCGAGGTGCATGTCTCTGTTGAACTGGCGTAGGAAAGCTGCCTCTGCTCTTCTGAGGAAGGCTGGATTAGTGGAACGTGGTGTGGGAAGGGCAAACACTTGAAGGTTCTGGTTTTCTTTTCAGAGTAAACACTTTAGACTTTAAATAAACTAGAAACCTCTCTGAGCTTGCTTTAAATTGCCAGTCACAGCTCCTGCTTGTGGTTCCACTCAGCAGTGTTAAATAGCTCTAGCTGTTACTGCTGCTTCAAGAGGACTGAAAACCATTGCATTTTGTTCAGCATCTTTTTTTAAACCAATTAAAAATCTTTTCTGAAATGCCTTGAAGAGAAGAAAATAAACCATGTTCTCTTGGGTCTTTAATTCAATCAAGTTTGCCTGTGTTGTGCAGAAGCAGGGACTGGGGGATGGAAAGGCTGAAAAGGGCTGTCTCAGCAGGGAGCCGAGCAGGAGAAAGGGACTTCCCTGAGAACTGAGCAGCAGCAGTTCCCAGAGCCGGGGCTGCTTCATCTACATGCAGAGTCACACAGGGCCTGGAGGCTCCCCAGCCCCACCGAGGCTCTCATGTGCCTCCCTGCTGCTTCCCAACAATCGCCTGGGCGGGAGGGACCCTCGGCATCCCCAGCGGGGCTGGGCAGGGTCAGGCACTGTCTGCCTGAGCAAGGTGCCCTCCAGGGGACACCCACCCTTGGGCTGCCCTCCCCCTGCTCCCAGAGCCCCCAGCCCCTTCCCTCCAAGGGACACCCGCCCCTGGGCTGCCCTCCCCCTGCTCCCAGAGCCCCCAGCCCCTTCCCTCCAAGGGACACCCACCCCTGGGCTGCCCTCCCCCTGCTCCCAGAGCCCCCAGCCCCTTCCCTCCAAGGGACACCCACCCTTGGGCTGCCCTCCCGCTGCTCCCAGAGCCCCCAGAGCCCCTTCCCTCCAAGGGACATCAGCTCCTGGGCTGCCCTCCCACTGCTCCCAGAGCCCCCAGGCCCACTTTCAAAGTGAGATTCATGCCTGGGGATTTCCTGCCATTGCTCCCAGAGCCCCCAACCCTTCTTTTTGAAGGGAGACCCTCTTCTGGAGCTGCCCTTCCACTGCTCCCAGAGCCCCCAGCCCCTTTTCTCACTGGGACACTGGAGGCTTTTGCCAATTGATGAAAGTTATGGGGAAATAATCTCCTTGTTTGATGTAATCCCAGATGCATTCCTGATTCCACCTTGGTGAGAACTGGAAGCAATTCCAGTCACCAGTGACGTTACCTTTATGTGCACAAACCTGGGGAATTGTGTTTCTCCCTTTGCATGCGAGGAATTCCCAAGACCCCAAATACAAGGATAAAGGTGTCCAAGGGTTCTGAGCCCAGTGAGCAGCTGGTGGGTGACAGAGGCACCTCAGTGTCACCAGTGCCTGGTTCCAGCAGAGCTCAGGCCCCCCTTGCCTGGGGCTGGCTGCATTTGCTGAAATTCTGTAGTTGGAGACTCCAGCTGCTCCCAGCAGAGTCTGTGATTGTGTCATGTTCCAGTTCCCCTGGGCAGAGATGTGGTGCCTGTTGGGAAGTGGCTGCTGTGGTAGAGGAATCCATCCTGGAAAATTTAGTTGGTTCAAGTGGCTTCTTCAAGTCCCACAGTTCTGTGCATGAGGACAGCCTTCAGTCAGGAAAAATCCCTGCAGCAGAGGGGTCAGCTCGGGCATCACCCCTCTTCTAGAAGGCAGAAGGGCAGGACACACACCTCTGTGCTGTCCCCCTGTCAGCCCAGAGGGATCTTGGGCTCCAAATTGGGGCACTTTGCCTAAAAATGGACAGATGGATCCAGGTCTAAGGCTGTGCCTGTGTCTGACCTCTGGTGATGGAAGAACTGGGCTGGAGCTGCCCTGGTTGTGAATCTGACACCAAGTCATCTTAAGCTGTTCCTTCTTCCTTGGTAATTTGCTCACGTGTTATGCCTGATTTTTGGAAGTTTGGCTTGAACCCTGATTTTCTGTGGGCTGAACACATGGCACATTGCCTTCGCCATGGCTGCTGGAGAAATTAAGGATGAAAAAAGTGAATTTTTCTGAAAATGGGGCCACTTCAGCAGTACATGGAGCCCTGTGGTGTGTGCTCTGGGATGGCCCTGCTGGAGCAAGGAGTGGCCTTGTGGCCCCTTCCAGCCTGACCCATTCTGGGATCTGCAACAAGAGCAAATCCCAGGATCTCCTGTGGTGTGTGCCAGTGCAGAGGAGCTGGGTGAGGGCAGCTTTTCCAGGTTGATGCTTTTCCTGCTGCCTCCATAATTCCTGGGGCAAGCAGTGCTGCCCTGGGGGTTCTCACTTGTTTGTTGAGTTGCCTGAAAGTTTGAGGAGCTCGAGGAACTCCGGCTCTGTAAGTGCTGGGGGTCACTGTGGCTGCTTTGCAGGGGTCAGGTTTAAAGGCAGGGAGTTGAAGGCAGGGCTTCTTCTGAGGAAAGCAGGGAAAAATCAGGATCTTTTGGATGGAGCTGTTAAAAATTTGAAGCACTTTTGCGGAGTAGCCATCTGTTCTGAGGAGCTCCCAACCACGTCAGTGGTTCAGGGACTTGGGAATAGATTTTAACAGAGATATCTAAAAATTGCTGATGGATCTGCCCTCTGGGAACTCATCCTGGTGCTTTTCAACCTTGTTAAGCCTTTCCATTCTTAGCACTGTGCTTGCCTGGGTCCAGCTGAGCTGTTGGTGAGAGCAAACACCCTTTAATTCAGTTTATCTGATGTTTGGTAATTCCTTCTTGTGCTCCCTGGTTTCTGTGATGACGAGCAGCAGTCATCTCCTCTCCACCACGCACGATTTTATAAACCTCTCTGTTTTTACCAAGGATCTATTTAGGGAAGTTATTCCCCATTTCTGACCATCCCCAGTGCTTTCTCTGACTTCTCCAACTAAACAGAATCATAGAAACATGGAATGCTTTGGGTTGGGAGGGACCTCAAAGCCCACCCAGTGCCACCCCTGCCATGGGCAGGGACACCTTCCACTGTCCCAGGCTGCTCCAATCCCCAATGTCCATCCAGCCTGGCCTTGGGCACTGCCAGGGATCCAGGGGCAGCCCCAGCTGCTCTGGGCACCCTGTGCCAGGGCCTGCCCACCCTCCCAGCCAGGAATTCCTTCCCAATATCCCATCCATCCCTGCCCTCTGGCAGTGTGAATCCATTCCCCTTGTCCCAAGTCCCTCCCCAGCTCTCCTGGAGCCCCTTTGGGCACTGGAAGGGGCTCTAAGGTGTCTCCAGACCCTTCTCTTCTCCAGGTGAACACCCCCAGCTCAGAAATGATGGATTTGAAGTTACATTTGAAACAGGAAGGAACTCCTGGATTCACATGGCAGAATGATGATCCTGTTTTGTTCTTTTCCCCTTCTAAATCTGTCCCAGTGGTGGCACACAGAGGGAGATGGAGCTGGTGCTCCCACAGAACTGCCACAGGGCCTGATGCCAGTGCTTTTCCTCAGTGGTCACAGGGCTTTTGAGCCCTTCCTGTGTGTGCAGCAGTCGCCCACTGCCCTGATGGGTTTGGGGCCAGCTGACTCAGGGTGGCACTGGCCGGGTTTGCCACCACGGACCTGGTCCTTTAGGGAATGTTTGCTGGATGAGTCCAGAGCGTGGGCAGCTTTCCTGGGAGGAGGAATGTGTCATTTGGGCTCCAGCAGTTGAGAAGGAAAGGCCGAGAGCGAGATCAACTGTGGGCACCTGAAGTGCCAGGAGGTAAAACTCCCCTCGCTGGTGACATTCCTGTGCTGCCCCGGTCCTTTCCTAATGAAACTCCAAGCTAAATTCCATTTTTATTGTAATCAGGCACAGACTTCATTAATGTATGAGGGCAGCATCCCTCAGGCAGCCACTCTGAGGTAGTTATCCCCTTGATTGATGCCTGATCAGTGTGCCAGGCACTGTACACATGCTGGGAGCTATATCTGGGGAACAGACACTGCCTGGGTGCAGCTGAGCAGTTTTTTCCCTCTAAAATGCTCATAGTTGATGGGAAACTTATTAACACAGCCCCTTGCCCAAGCTGTTCAGGATTTTGAGAGTTCCATAGAGTAATAAATGAGTTTTTAGGAGAAGCACTTGAGAAGCAGACAGGTCTGGGTGATACAGCACTTGCAGGAAGGGTTGTTCTGTGTTTTGGAGGTCTCAGTTCTGGTCAGGAGTCTGTCCTTGGCTTCCTCCGTGCCCTGGTACCTCAGCTGTGTGGCAGTGAAGCTGTTTGAGGTGCCTGGTGTGTGTGTGTGGCTGCTCCCTTGGCTAAGGGAGAAGGAATTCTCCTTGCAGTTTGCTGAGTTCAGGGTCTGCCACAGCAGCACCATGGGAGGAACAAGAGCTCCCTGAGGACAGGGTGGTGAGGAAATACAGAGCAAATGAAAGCCAAGGCAGTCAGGGCTGAGATGAAATGCTCCCAGGCAGTTCTGCTGATAGTCCCTGCGTGCTCCTGGAGCAGCCTGCTGCCCTGCCAGGGGGATCTCAAGCAGGCTGAAGGCACCTCTGAGCCCTGTCCTTGGGAGCAGAGTCTGTGTTTGTGCCACACCCCTGGGCTCAGGAGCAGGACGTGGTTCAGGTGTTCTGGGGACTCATCTCACACAGCTTCCAGGCCAGTGTTTACACCCTGTTGTACCAACCCTTTCCCTGGTGGAAAGCTGCTGGAATTTTGTCTTTGTGCAGGCAAAAATGAAGCTGAGCATCACTTAATCCTCTTGGTCTGTGCAGTGCTCTGGCTGGAAATCTCCCATGGGAGGTGTCCCTGTCCATGGCAGGTGTGGAACAGATGGTCTTGGGGTCCCTTCCAACCCAAACCATGCCATGGTCCCATGAAAACGGGCACCTGATGGGGTGCCCCACCTGAGTTCCTGTGAGAGTGAGGATCAAACTCCATCCACTTTCTCTCCACTGAGTGTGTTGGCTTTTCATCTTTGCCAGCCAGATCTTCCTGATTTGGCTCAAACTTGCTGTCAAATGCTGTAATATTTTCCTGGCCTTGCTGGACCATCAAAAAGGAAACAGATCCTGTGCAGTTATAAAGCTGTGGCTGTGCAGGACAGGCTGCTGTGGTGGGAGCAGCAGCTGTGGAACGGGGCAGAAATACCATGGAATGGCTGTGTTGCTGCTTCCTGAGAACACTGTGCCCTTCCCCAGGTGACCTGCAGGCAGTGTTGGACCCTCAGCCCTGAAACATCCCATTAACTGCTTCCACTGCAGTTCTAAACCAGCATTTTCAGTTCAGGAATTGGCTGTTTCCCCATTTGCTCTTGTCCAGGGAGGTGGCTGAGATGCCTCCTGAGCTGCAGACGGGGATTCCCACAGGAGGGGCAGCATAGTGTCCCCAGCAGAGCCCTGTGTGGCACTGGTGACCTGGGACATGCTCTGGTTCCACCTGCCAGATGTTCCTTCTTTTGCTCTCTTGGACTAAAACCAAACTTGGAGTGAGCACTTGAGCTTATTCCCAGTTCAGGATCTTGCTCAGTGTCCAACACCTGGAGCAGGAGCAGAATCTGTTCAGTGAGTGCAGGGGAAGAACAGACCCTGTGGAGATGCACTGTGCACCAAAGATGTGTTTAAATAGGTTTTCATCCTCTGTCAAGGGAATGCAAAGCAGTTACAGGATTTATTCTGGGAATAGTTTTTAGGGTTTTGTTTTGTTTCTAAAATGGTGAAGTTTTGCATCATGAAGTTGAAATACAGAACTTGCACAGAATCACAGAATATCCTGAGTGGGAAGGGTCCCCCAAGGATCATCAAATCCAGCTCCTGGCCCTGCCCAGACACCCCAAAATCCCACCCTGGGCATCCCTGGGGGCAGTGTCCAAAGGCTCCTGGAGCTCTGGCAGCCCCGGGGCTGTGCCATTCCCTGGGGAGCCTGGGCAGGGCCAGCACCCTCTGGGTGGGCACTGGACATTCACTTCACTTCACTCTTGGAGCCTCAGCCAAACTCCTTGTACAGCAAAAGAGGGGGGTCCTTGGCCAGCCAGCCCATGGGCTCCCTGTGTACTGACAGAAAAGGGACTGATGGTCCTGCCTGACAATCCCAGCAGCTCCTTCCATCAGCCAGTATTGATCAGTGTCCAAACCCTGCACAGGGAAATCCAAATAGCAGTGGAAAGGGCTCTGCAAGGTGAACAAACAGCAGTGGATTTGCATTTGCAGCTGATGTTTTTCACAATTTGCTCTATTATTCATAAACCCTGTTATTGCCTGAGCTGACTCGGGGTTGCTCTGTGCTCTCTGGATTGGCAGTTGGAGGCTGCAGGAGTGGGACTGTCCTGTACAGCTGCAGGGGGAACTCAGGGACTCAGAGCAGCCTCTTCTCAAAAGCCTGAGCTGGAAATGCACTGGAACTGCCTGTGCAGGAGCAGGGAATTCACTGTACCCACAGATTTCTGAAGACAGGCTCTTCCCCCAAGAAGTAATTTGTAATTCAGCTTTTGGGAGTGGGAGTTTGCTCAGGCTTTTAAATTTAATGAGGATCCAGCTATTTCTAATGAGGGGTTCAGAAGGAGCTGTGAGTGTGGTGGGGCTTTGTGCACCATAATTCTTGGACCCTGTTGGTGGCATTGCTCCGAGAGCTGATCCTGGTCTCCTGTGGCTGCTGTTGGTGACTTCAATTACTGACAGATTTAATCCTATTAATTTTGTTTGAAATGGGTTTTTAAATGGCCATTTCCCATTTGTCATTTGTAGTTAGCTGAACCTTGCTCGGGCTGGTTCTGGGCAGTTTTTCCTTTCCTGACTCTCTCTCCCTTGCCTGGACAGGGCCGCAAGCTGCTGATCATCGGGACCACGAGCCGCAAGGACGTCCTGCAGGAGATGGAGATGCTGAATGCCTTCAGCACCACCATCCACGTGCCCAACATTGCCACGGGGGAGCAGCTCATGGAGGCTTTAGAGGTGAGGAAAAGTCGGAGGATGACAAAAGAGTCAAAATTTGCTGGAAAGGAGGGATTTTGCAGTAGCTGTGTCTGGTAACACCATCCCACTTGACATCGTGTCATAACATAGCAGTTCTGAGGCTTTTCAATTTGCTTTTTCATGAATTAAATTAAGGTAAAATTAGAGAACAGTAGGTCTGGGGAAAGGTTTGTTGTCTGGATTGAAACATTCCAAGGGCATGGAAGTGGGTAATGAATATAATTGGGGCTTAAACTGGATGTGCCCGGAGGGAGCTGAGCTCTGGTGAATTGGAAGAGCATCAACTGAAGGTATTTGGTGCTGAGGAATTATAAATTCCTTATAAATTCCTGCCTTCAGTGTCTCCTTATTCTGTGCCCTAGTGGTAGTTGTTGTGAGCACCGAAGGCTGTTAAAATAAACTGAACAGGCAAATCTTTGGTGCCATTGGCAAACTTGTCCCAGTGGTGGTGTCACCGAAGCCTGAGAGAGACAGACACTCCTGCAGCAGGTGTGGAAACTTCCTGTGGCTTGACCCATTGTTTCCTGGTAGACTGTGATCTGGAGGAGTCCTGGAGTGCAGCATAAAAGCACAGCACTAACTGTTGGATAAGGGATGTTATGGAAAAAACCATTAGGGAATAAGGGATTTTTTGTTTGTGTTTTGCCTTGTCTAAGATACATTGCAACAAATTTTCCTTCTCAACTAGTAAATGCTTCTTGCTTCCCATTCCCTTTCTCCCAAGGCAGGGGAACCATTATTGCTACTCTCAGTCTCCTGTTGTTGATTCTTAAAATGATTTCCCCCCAGCTGCTGGGTAACTTCAAAGACAAGGAGCGCAGCACGATCGCACAGAACGTCAAGGGGAAGCCGGTCTGGATCGGGATCAAGAAGCTGCTGATGCTGATAGAAATGTCCTTACAGGTAGGAATGGTCCTGGGGAGGAAGGACTGGGGTCCTGGAGCAGTCCTGGGGGTTCCCTTCTCTGCAGACCCCTGGTGTCACTGGGAGCCTTTGCATTGGTGTAACTGGGAAGAGAGCTGCAGTGAGGGGAAATTTTCAGAACAAAGAAATCACCACAGCTTGGTCCACAGAGATCTGTAAATCCCCCCGTGCCCATGGGCTGTTCAGAGCTGTACTTCAGAGCATCTGGCTACGGGAGGGGTTGGATTAACCTTTCATGGAATTTCTTCTCTCCACCCAGCATGTTAAGATTGCAGATAGCAATCACCTCAGTTGTTTTTTTTTAAAGAAGAAGGTGCCTGTGCAGGTGTATGTGCTCTTTCCCTGAAGAAGATAAATCTGTCAGGCTGTTCAGCTGCTCTTCTCTTTATTTACCACTTTGAGCACTTTAAAGACAGTAATTGCAGAGGGTAGAACTATGCAGCTCTGAGCCCTCCCCCACAGCAGCACCCATGCCTGGAGCCAGCTAGCAAGCTCGTGCTCATGCTGACACGGCTGAGGCTGCAGCCCTAATCCTCCCCTGACATCCCAGTGCTCCCCCAGCCCCGCCTCTGCTCACATCAAATGGATTTAGTGCAGGTGAGTGAACTGTCCTCAGATCTTCCTCACAGAGGCAGGGCAGAAGTGAAGAGACTTGTAGTTCAGAGCAGACGAGTCCTGTACCCCTCTGTTCACTCCTCACAATTCTGTTAAAACTTGCTCAGTGCTAAGGATCTGCTCTGACTGCATGTCACCTCAGGGAATAAAGTCATTTATCTAGATTACTTTTTCCTCTTCTTCCTTGGCTCTTAATTCCATACCTACAGGCAAGTCAGTAAGTCATTGCTCACATGCATTAGATGTGTTTAAGGGGTGCTGGCCTTCCCTGAGCCCTGACAATGGCTCCCTTCTTCTGACACAGGACGTGTTCTTGTCCTGCTTTCTTCTGAAGTGCTGCTTGTTTTTAAAGGTGAAGGTGGAGGTTCTGTAAATCATGGGCAGTTCTGAGTTCTGAGGTGGGAATGCTGACCCCAGCCCTGTTCCCAGCCTGGCCCTTGTGCCTGTTCTGCTCCTGGGGGGCAGTTCTGGGCACCACAATATCATAGGGATAGAAAGGAGTTAGAGTGTCCAAAGGAGGGACCTGAAGATGGTGAAGGGTGTGGAGGTGAAGCCATAGGAGGAGCAGCTGAGGTCCCTTGTTCAGCTGGAGCAGAGGAGCTGAGGGCAGAGCCCAGTGCCTCCCGAGGGGCAGCTCTGATCTCTGCTCTGGGACAGGGACAGGACCCAGGGAACAGCTGGAGCTGGGCCAGGGGGGTTTGGTTGGCTATCAGGGGAAGGTTCTTCCCCAGAGGGTGCTGGCCCTGCCCAGGCTCCCCAGGGAATGGTCCCGGCCCCGAGGCTGCCAGAGCTCCAGGAGCCTTTGGACAGCGCTGCCAGGGGTGCCCAGGGGGGGATTTTGGGGTGTCTGGCAGGGCCAGGGGATGGACTGGATGATCTCTGGGGGTCCCTTCCCACTGAGGATGTTCCATGATTCTGTGACCAGTGACACTGTTGGCACAGAGTCCTCAATCTGCCTGAGGCTGTGCAGGCAAACTGCTCTTGCAGTCTCAGGTGTTAATTTTTTCAGCAGACCTTTGTTGTGTAGGTGAGTCCAGGCTGGGAGGAGACAGGCAGAGCTGGGACTGTGCCCTTTCTCACACACTGAGCATCAAAGGGGAGCTGCTGCCACTGTCCCTAGAGCCACTGAGGGTGTCCCTGTGCTGCCCATGGAGGCTTGGCAGCAGGCTGGTTCCTGCTCTGGCACTGCCTTCAGGTGGTTGTGTAATAGCAGAGGGAGCAGCATATGGCAGCTAAATATGAACCAGCCCTGTTCCAGAAGGTCTGAGGTGTTTCCATGACTCCATCTGCTGAAGTGCTATAAATACAGAAGAGCAGTGCAGGCTCTGAGTGAGCAGGGCTGGGATCTGGGGCCACTGGAACCCACCAGAGCTGGGATCTGCCAGGCTCTCACAGGAAAGCACAACTGCACCAGATACAAAGTCCAGCACTGGATCTTCTTTTCACTGAGTTGTACCACAGCTTTTTAGAAGGAGATCTCAGTCTGAAATCACTTAAGAATTCCAAGTGATGGATGAAATTTCTCAGAACTCAGCTGATTAGATGCCAGGTGACCGAATTCTTTGTAAAAAATGTGCACCTAATGTCTTCCTCTGAATCTAATGGTGGGTTTGGTTTTGTTAAAGCAGTGACCCCACTCTCAGCTCTCTGCAGGGATTCCTGAGCTGGTCAAATGACTTCCAGTGTGTTTCAGACTAAAGTCACACTGAACCAGACCCTCAGTATCAAAATCCTTTCTTGGGATACCTGAACTGCTCTGGTGCCCTGAGTGAATTGTCACCTTGTTTATGAGCTGAGTAACCCCACAATTTCTGGCAGCCTAATTTCCCCCAAACTCTGTTATTGCTGTTCCTGGCTTTCTTTAATGTCCAGCTGCTTGTGTTTTGTGTCACATCCCTTGGTCATTTGTGTACACTGAGTATCCTGGAATGATTCTGTTCTTGTTCAGATGAAGCCTTTGATCCCTGGATACACTCAGGGTTTCCCTGTGAATCCACAGGTGTTTGCAGTGGCCTTGGCTGCAGGACAGGGCCACCCCCAGTGCTCTTGGGTGCCACACTGGCTTCACCCTGCCCTGGCTACTGCAGGATACTCTCTCCATGGCTGGGGGCTGGCTCCTCCTGCTTCCTCTCCCTGCATGTGTTGTTCCTCTTGGACCTTGCTGGCAGCACTCCCAAAGCCAAGGTGTCTCTCCTGAGCCTGGATGAGTCAGGCAGGGTTCCAGAAAGCCCCTTCTGGCACCTCCAGGGCTTCCTGATTTGGTAACTTCTGTCTAGTGTAAATAAAGCTTAATCAGCATAAATAAAACTTAATCTAAGCTGCTTGTCTTTAATGAATCTTGACTTTCATGGGAACTTACTTTGAAAGATCACCCTATAATACTGCCTGCTTTATTTTAAACCAAACTCTGTACCTGGACATGCTGAGGGTTTGGGCTTCATGGCAGGTTTTCAGGAGCACTGGGGGCTCCTCACATCTTGGTGGAGGATCTCCTTCTCTGGACTGGAGATGAACAACCTCCCTTCAGTTCCTTTGTTTCTTGAGGGGTCCTGGATGTCCTGGGATGCTGCACTACCCAGGAAGGAACATCCATGTTCTTGTCACCTCTCTGAGCTCTGTTACAGCATCATTCCCCACGCTGCTGTTCCAGAAAATCTTCCCCCAGTTGGGCAGCAGCATTTCCTGTTTCACAGAGCACCAGAGGGTGTCTCCAGGAGTCCTGCAACTGCTTCCTCTGTGCTCCACTGACTCCACCTTCTGCTCCTTCCTGGGGTTTGTGCCTGCATTTTTAATAAGCAGTTTGATCAATTTGAGTCTTTGTGGCCCTTCAGCTGCCAGCTGTAGTCTTTTGGACAAGGTGCTGTGTCTCCCCAGGAAGCAGTGCAGGTTATGGACACAGTTATGGACACCCTTGGTGTCCAGGTGGAGAGGGGTGGGAGGCAGCATCTTTCCTTTGGGGAATAGAACACTGGCCTTGGCAAGTTTAAATTCCAGCTGGTGGCTTTAGAAGAGATTTTCTAAGGATGAAAAGAAGAGGTTTGTCTAACTGTGTCAGGTCATGTTGGGTTTTTAGCAGAACCCTCTGGCTGGACCTCTGTTACTTCCTGGTTGTGATGACTTCCCATGGTTTCCTAAGGTTTCACCTCAGCATCTGTTCTGAAAAGCCCTTTCAGAAGGAGACATGTTCAGTGTGGTATCTACAAACACCCCCTGTGTCTGCCCTGTCCAGGCAGTTGTCCCCAGCCTGTTGTGGTGTGTGGGGATGTCCCTGCCCAGGTGGAGCAGCTGGCATTCCCTTCACTCAGCTGCCTGAGGGCTGTGTGGGGCTGGATCTCCCTCCAGCTGAGGCTGCCTGAGTGGCAGCAGCACCAGCAGGGGCAGGACTGTCCTCTCCTGACCCCATGTCAGCTGCAGGGTCAGGATTGGCCCCAGTCCCATGGTTACTAAGGGGGTTCAGGAATTGGCTCCCTGTGGACACACAGGGACCTCTGCCCCCGAGCCCAGCTCCTTGGGCCCAGCTGTCTGACCAGTGTTCAGTCCCTTGGGTTTGCTCTGTAGATGACACCTTGTCTTTGGGCCCACCCAGAGCTGGGCTCAGGCTTTATCCAGCACTTGCCATGCCAGAAGCATTCAGAAATCCAGGAAGGGAGGTGGGTGTCATGAGGCTGTGGGGTAAGCCAGCTCAGAGTGCTCCTGGGAAAGGAGGGTGTCAGGCACTGCCCAGGCTCCCCAGGGAGTGGGCACAGCCCTGAGGCCACCAGAGCTCTCAGGGGTGCACAGGCTGGGATTGTTGGGGTGTCTGTGCACAGCCAGGAGCTGGACTGGATGATCCTTCCCCATGGGTCCCTTCCCACCCAGGGTGTTCTCTGATCAGTCAGGACCAGCCACGGGGTCAGAGCAGAGCCCTTTGGGTTCAGGACCCTTTCCCAGGTGAGGGTGTCTGTTGTGGCCTTATCTTCTTTTTCTCCTTGTTAGAGTTGGGATCAAAGATGAGAGATGCAGTTCCTCTTGTTCAGGCTCAGATTTTATTCATTCTTATCCATGTTACCATCTCACGAGCTGTGACTTGAGCTAACAAAGCAGAAAATGGCCCTGTCTTCTTCTTCCCAAGGTCTTTTAAGCACAAACCATCCAACCAAGAAGTGACACCTAAATTATTTCTATTTTTGACCCAATAACCAAAAACCCAAAGTCTGCACTGCGGGCTCTCCTGCCCAGTTACAGAACACCACCCAAACCCATGGAGAAGAAGCTGAAGAAGAAGAATTAGCCCACGCCCAAAAACCTCCATCTTGCCCCATATATATTATATAATTCTAAAACCCTAAACCCTAAGTTTTCCACCCTGTGATATCACACACTTCTGTTCAAACTCCACACCCCCAATCTCAGTGCTGTCACTCAATTCTGGAAGCTTCTCCACGCCCTCAGGTCAGTGCAGTGCTTTCCTGAGGGTCAGTGCCCTCAGCACAGAGAGCTGAAATCCTCAGTGAGCAGGGTTCCAGCAGGCCTGAGGGTCCCATGCTGGGTCTGGTGGTGTGGATTGAGCCTGTGGATGCCCCCAGAGCGAGGGCATGTCCAGGTGATCAGAGTTCAGGGTTCACGTGCACATTCTCCTGTGCCAGCTGCCTCCAGCCTTTCTGCCAGAACCACGGCTCTGAGGTGGGACAGGTCCCCTCAGACTGACCGTGTCCCCAGGTGCCACATCCCCCACAGAAATGGGAGACTGGCACAGTGACAGGTGAGTTTTTCCTTGTAGCCAGGTGTCAGCTGGGAGAGGCTGTGGAGAGGATTGAGGCTGGAGGGACCCTGCAGACACCCCCTCTCTGGCCTCTTGTTTGGTGGTACCACAGCCCCTCTCAGTCCCTGGGTATTTCACATTCCAAACACTCTGCTGGGGGGTTCCCCTTTCTTCTCTTCCTGGACCCTGCCTAGTGCCAGTGTTCTTTGCTGCTTAAGCCCCAAATGAAATGCTCAGTGAGCCTCAGTGAGTTCCTCTAAGTCTTCTTGTTTCAGTGAATTTATTTTTCTGTTCTAAAAGTAGCTCAGCAGTTGGTACTGAGGAACTGGCCTTGCTCTCCTATCTCACAGCCATGGGAGGTTTTACATTTTTAGGCTTTTCTTAGCACAAAGGAGAAATTTTTGCTGGCTCTTTCTCCCCTGCATTGCTGGGGACACTGTTGTTGCTTTAGGATTTATTTTCTTCTGAGCTGTTTTTGAAGGTATTTGTGTTGCCCTCCGTTGCAGCAGTCAGAATTTTAAATAGATGGCTTCTTCACATCTGGAATGGGAAGAAATTTTCCTTTAGGGATGTAACATGGATGTGAAGTGATGTGATGGAGGAGTTCCAGACCCACGTTTGGCCTCACTGGTGGGAGGTCAGGGCACAGGCTGACACTTTGCTTCCCCACTCCAAGGATGGGTCCCAGTTTTATGTTTTGCCTGTGTATTGCCAAGTGGGTGATGGAGCTGGGCACCTCACACCAGGTGACTTCCCAGATCCATGTACTGGGTGTTCCCAGAGTGAACCCCCTCTATTGCCACAGTGTGGTGAAGATAGGGTTGGTGATGGAATTTGCAGAGGGAACACGTGTTGGAGTTTATAGGGCACAAGAACTTTTGGAATACAAGACCAACATTCTGAGAACCAGCAGCCTCTGATTTCCTAATGTTCATAGTCCTCACTCACTGTATTTTGGTGCAAATCTGAGGAAGATTTCCCTGGAGTCATTCCATGAGAGGATCAGCAATCCTGTGCACCAGCACAGGGGACAGATCCAGCTACAGCTGGTGTCCTCCAGCAGCAGCTTGAGTGTCTCCTGAGCAGTCCTTCCCTGCTGTCCCTGTCCTGGGGGGAAGGGCTGCTCCCTGGGGGCTGTTCCTGCTTGATGGCTCCACAGCACTCATTGGTGCTGCCCGTCCTGGAGCCTTGTGCTGGGTCAGGGTTGTGCTGCCCCTGCCCTGCCCTGCCCTGGTGCTGCGGCACCTCTGGGGGCAAGGAGCCCTCAGAACATCCTCAGTCCCTTCCCTCCTGTTTAATTTGCTGCCCCAGTTCTGGGAAGGGGTGGATGGAAACAGACTTGGAGTGGGCCAGGCTGGAATTGGCAGCAGGGTGTGGGTGTGAGGTGCCATGGAAACAGTGCCTGTGTGTGCTCCCATCTCCTGCCCTGGAGCACACACAGCTTGTGCCAGTCACCTGTGCTGGTGGTGCAGGGCTGTGCCTGCCCTGGCAGCTCCAGAACCCCTGCCCAGGCCAGTGTTCAGGCAAAGCAGTCACAGCTCCAGCAGCCCTGTGGCCCCAGTTCTGCTCTCTGTGACCAGGAGCAGGACCCAGGGAAGGGCTGGAGCTGTGCCAGGGAGGGTCTCAGGGAAAGGTTCTTCCCCCGAGGGTGCTGGCACTGCCCAGGCTCCCCAGGGAATGGTCCCAGCCCCGAGGCTGCCAGAGCTCCAGGAGCTCCCAGGGATGCCCAGGGTGGGAGTGTTGGGGGGTCTGTGCAGGGCCAGGGGTTGGACTCCATGATCCTTGTAGGTCCTGTCCCATTCAGGACATTCCATGATTCTATGCTTTCCTTCTTGGCTGCTTGAAGGATTGCCCCCACTAATGGGGATCTGTTTTGTTTGGTGTTTAGATGGATCCTGAGTATCGGGTGAAAAAGTTCTTGGCTCTTCTGAGAGAAGAAGGAACGTAAGTACTTCTATTTTAAAGCGGTGTTTAAATTCTCTTTTCTGCTCAGAAATGAGCTGCTCTGAGGGGAACCTGCAGTGAGGTGTATCTGCTCTCGTTGTTGGCCCCTCTGTATTGTCAGAGCTGTATCAGATCAGCTCTTAGAGCAGTTTGGGGGGGGGGGAGGTCCTGAAGGTTTGGGAACCTGCATGCCTGAATTCTCTGTTTTTCTGAATTTACCCTTGACTTTTTAAATGTCCGTGAGATACTGGGCCAAAATTTACCTTTCTTTAACTAAAGTAAATTAAAAGAGATTCTGCTTAAGTTAAAATTCAGCTGTTTATCTAAAATCTGGAATTTTGGTTTCTTGTGTCTCCTGTCTGAAAGAAGGATGTCGTACTCTTTCCCCATAGGTGCCACAGGGAGTAGTTGAGCCCAGTGGGACAGTGGCATCTCCTAGAGAATGACTTTCTAAAACATGTAGGGCAGTACCTGTGCTGGGGAAACTCACACCACTATCTATCCTGGCTACATGTGAGTGGGTTCCAGTGTGTGCTTGATGCTTTATACATGTGCATGATGCTTTCCTGATGGATTTGGCTTCTTTTGCAAGAGTCCCTACCCTAGACTGAAGGTGGACCAAGTGCAAGATCAACAGCTGGAAAAGTGACCAACCTGGAGAACAAACACTGGGATCTTTACTCTTCTGTGCTCAACACACTGGACAAAGTGAAATGCTCCCCTGATCCCCAGAGCCCCATGTGGAACCTGCATGTGTAGTGCAATACAGTATCGTTTTTCTTTGTCTTTGCTATTCTGATGTCATGTGGAAGTGTCTCCTGGAACACCCTGCTTCTGTCTCTGTGCAGCCAGGCTGCCTTTTGGGGTCAGTGGGGGAATGTCCTGTGAGCTTTGGGGCTGACCCTCACTTGTGTCCAGCATTTCTGCAGTAGGAAAGAGATCCTGGCTTCCAATAAAGCTGCCAGTGTGGTGGAGGGATGCTGAAGCACTGCTCTGTCTTACCCTGGTCAGGTGAGGGCTTTCTTGTGGTGTCACCCCAGCCCCACTGAGCTCTGAGCCAGACCCACAGACAGTGCCCGCAGGAGCCCGGCTCCCTGCACCCACTCTATTCATATCCAGGTACTTTGGGGCCTGATGGGACACTGCTGGTGGCACTGGGGACTGGAAGAGGGCAGGGAAGTGTTGATCAGAGTAGAGGAAATTTCCAAATCCAGTATTTAAGGCATCAGATCTTGTTAATTATTCAACAGCAGTTTTAGCGATGCTGGTTCCAGCCTCCAGCTCTTCCTGAGTTCCTGTAGTTGGCAGCTTTGGTATCCTCCAGCCTCATTTTGTCCCTTTTCCCTGCCACGTTACCAAAGGTTGAAATTCCTCCGTGGAGACAGAGAGGAAGCCAAGCTCTGCAGGTGCACGAGATGTGTATTGCCATGTTTTTGCACTGAAATAAAGGAATGTATCAATGTATCAAACCTTGCTCCACGCTCCTTCCCGCAGTCCTGTGGCCTCGGGGTGATGCTGTCGCTGGCCTGAGGCTGCTCCCCCTGGGCTCCACTCCTTCCATAAGGTTCCTGGAACATACCTCAGCGTGGTGGGGCATGAAATCAAAGCCATTTAGCAGATCTTAGCCAGTGTAGCTTCCTAAACCTGAGCAGACACACTGTAAGGGCTAGCAGTGGTGTCCAGAGGGGTGGGAAGGAGGGTGCCCCACGTCCTTCCAGGCCGAGGTGGAGGTACTGTTGTCCTCAAGTGTGCTCCCAGCAGTTGGAGTGTTTGAGCCACTCCACTCTGCTCCTCTGGCAGTGCTGTTGTGTTGTGATGCTGTTGTGAGTCCCAGTGGTGGTTCCCTCTCATTTTGTGTATGATCTTGTGAATTTATTTGTTCCTCCCTTCCCTCTGCCAGTCCGAGTGACAGCAGCACACAGTAACTTATATTTCAGAGTAAATGATGTAAACTTTATCGTGTCTGTGTCCAGAACTATATTGATGAATAAATATCTGGTTTAATTGCACATTCAATGGATTCAATAAAAAGCACAACTCCTTGTGATGACCTGGCTGCCATCTGTGTTGTGTGTGTGGAGCAGAGCTGCTCCTGGGCTGCTGCTGCTGCCAGAGGGGTGCTCAGTGTGGGCCTGAGTGTGGGTGGATTGAATTTCCCCCAGCCTGCATAGTTGGCCCCTCTTACTCTTAAAGAAGTCAGTGAGAGGACTCTGGTCCAGCCCGTTCTGGAGCTGTGTGGGCCCTGCAGGGCTGAGGAGGCCCCAGGTGTGTCTGTGTGTGTGGGGTGGGTCTCCCACACCTGGGCAAGGCTGGAAAACCAGGGGGTGTGACACCTGACCCATTCCAACCTCTATTCCAAGATCTCCACCTGAGATGTTTCCTGCAGATGGCACAAGGGAAGGGCAGCACCTTCCCACCACCTGTGTGTTCTCCATGGCTCCATGGCAGAGTGGCTTTAAATGTATAATAAATATATAATATTGCTTTCAATGGAAGGGCCAAATTCTTCACCCTCTTCCTTACCCCATTTCATCTTGAACTTCCCAGAAATGTGTCCCTGAAATGGAGTTGTTGACCAGAGGCAGATTTGAAGGTGCTGGGATGGGTTTTGGGGGCACGGTGTGGGGTGGAGGAAGGTTTGGGGCAGGTGGGCAGCCAGGGAGAGCTTCACCCCAGGAAGTGAAGTCCAGAACCCGCCACGGGCCAGGTTCCCTGGTTAGGTAGGACGTGTCAGTGGTGGTGGCACCAGCAGAGACACCCTGTACATGCATGTGGATCCATGGGATGGCTTTGCTTGTAACTTGGGGATCAGGGCAAGAATAAGGAGTGGTTTTATATTTACTTTGCCCTTCAGACAGGCACATTTGAGGCCAGTGCAGTGGAAAATTGTGTGCACTTAAAAGCATTGCTGATGCCAGGGGGATGCTGCAGAAACACCCACAGAATTATTCATGGACAGGAGAAGAGGTTTTTATATGAGAAAATTTGGACCTTGGTCTGTCCAAAGCACTGGAAGGTGATTCAGAGATGCCTGTGAGGACATGTGGGGAGTGTACAAAGCCTGGAGCCTGTTTTGATCCATTGCTTAATTTAATCTGGCTCTGCACAGCTCCCTGACAGGAGGGGCAGCCCGGGGTGCTCGGGTTCTGCTCCCAGGGGACAGGGACAGGAGGAGAGGGAATGACCTCAAGCTGTGCCAGGGGAGGTTTAGATGGGATATTAGGAAAATTTATTCATGGAAAGTTGTCCAGCCCTGGCACAGCTGCCCAGGGGTGGAGACCCCATCCCTGGAGAGATTTAAAAGCTGTGTGGGTGTGGCACTTGGAGACAGGGGTCGGTGGTGGCCTTGGCAGTGCTGGGAATGGTTTGACTCAGTGATCTTGAAGGTCTTTTCCAACCCCAAGGGTTCCATGATTCTGTGCTGAATCTCAGTTGGCACTCCCTGAATCAAAATCTCAGCATTCAGCTGTCAAATCTCTTCTTTTTGCCATCATTGTCCTGATTCCTAAAATAGACACCCCTGCCCATGCCAGGGAGTTGGAACTATGTGACCCTTAAGGTCCCTTCCAGCCCAAACCATTCTGGGATTCCATGGTTCTGTGGCTGTCCCTGTCCAAGAGCAGCTGGGCCATGAGCCACTGCTCTGTAGCTGTTCAGCAGGACCCTCAGAGCCAAACCACACAAGCTGGCAAGTGCATGTTTTTGAATTTTTACCTTTTCTTTAATGATGTACCACAAAAAATGGAAGTTGAAATATATTTTTCTCCAAATATATATATTTATATAATATATAATCTTAGTTAACTCAAGTATATACATTGTATAATAAATAATGCTTATAAAAAGAGAAATTTTCTGAATATAAAATAAAAAAAAATCGACCTCTACAACTTTATACAAAACTTTGGATACAGCAGATTGATGGAAAAAGATCTTCCATTCAGTGCTAGAATACCTGGCTACAGTAAAATAATTACAAGGCAATAAATGTTCTATTTAATATTAAATACCTTTCCTTGATTAAAAAACAAACAAACAAAGAAGGGATTTTGTTTAAAGTCGGGTACTGGGAGTCTTTCCAGACATGGATTTGATACATACTTTAAATAGATGCGTAGCAGAGGACGGCGTGGCTCCGGCTGGGGAGGCTTCTGGAGCTCTCTGGGATTTTAATTTTCGGGAGCAAAGGCTCCTCTGAAGGGGGGTCTGGAGCTCGTCCTGACGCTCTGCATGGGAGGGACCTGGGGTTCTGCTCTGCCTGAGGGCCCTCCCGTGCTCCCTGCCAGGGGTCTCACCCCTCTATTGCTCTGTGCAGCCCCAGGGGAGAGAGAGGGAGCNGGAGTTGGAACTATGTGACCCTTAAGGTCCCTTCCAGCCCAAACCATTCTGGGATTCCATGGTTCTGTGGCTGTCCCTGTCCAAGAGCAGCTGGGCCATGAGCCACTGCTCTGTAGCTGTTCAGCAGGACCCTCAGAGCCAAACCACACAAGCTGGCAAGTGCATGTTTTTGAATTTTTACCTTTTCTTTAATGATGTACCACAAAAAATGGAAGTTGAAATATATTTTTCTCCAAATATATATATTTATATAATATATAATCTTAGTTAACTCAAGTATATACATTGTATAATAAATAATGCTTATAAAAAGAGAAATTTTCTGAATATAAAATAAAAAAAAATCGACCTCTACAACTTTATACAAAACTTTGGATACAGCAGATTGATGGAAAAAGATCTTCCATTCAGTGCTAGAATACCTGGCTACAGTAAAATAATTACAAGGCAATAAATGTTCTATTTAATATTAAATACCTTTCCTTGATTAAAAAACAAACAAACAAAGAAGGGATTTTGTTTAAAGTCGGGTACTGGGAGTCTTTCCAGACATGGATTTGATACATACTTTAAATAGATGCGTAGCGGAGGACGGCGTGGCTCCGGCTGGGGAGGCTTCTGGAGCTCTCTGGGATTTTAATTTTCGGGAGCAAAGGCTCCTCTGAAGGGGGGTCTGGAGCTCGTCCTGACGCTCTGCATGGGAGGGACCTGGGGTTCTGCTCTGCCTGAGGGCCCTCCCGTGCTCCCTGCCAGGGGTCTCACCCCTCTATTGCTCTGTGCAGCCCCAGGGGAGAGAGAGGGAGCAGCAGCCACAGCCCGAGCAGCCACGAGTCCCTGGGTTCACTGGCTGGCGTGTGTTTGAACGTGGCTGTTGGTCCTGGAGCCCAGCAGGACAGAGGCAGTGTTCATTGTTGAATTTCACGGGTCAGTACTCCTGGAGAAGGTAAACCCAGGGAGGGGGGATGGCCTGGGGAGCAGGTGGGGACAAACACTGGTTCTGCTGCACTGGGATGGGCCATGGGATGTGGGGGGGCCCAAATCCTGCTCATGGCACAAAGCCTCTGTGCTTGGGGGGACTTCCTGGATGATTGCTGACAGCTCAGTGAATCCCATGGGAGGGGATGTCTGCCTGGCATTGTGCTGTGGGACCACAGCTCTGGTAGGAAGGCTGACAAGGAGGCTGGGACAGAGATTTCCTCTCTCCCTGGAATCTCATGTTCAGAGCCGGTGCAGCAGCTCACCTGGCAGGTAACCCATCCCCAGAGAGATCCCTGAGCTCCCTCTGCGATGTGAAGTCATGTCAGGGAATGCTTAGTCAATAGGTACTGCCCGATCCTAAAAATCCTCTCCTGGGCAGCTGCACGGTGAGGAGATGGCTGGGACGATGCTGTCCCCTGTACGAGGTGGCAGCAGTGCCCTGTGCCCTGCTCTTGTCCTGGGCCAGGTGCCAGAGGGTCAGCTCTGGGCTCTGCCTTCCTCAAGTCCTCCATGGGAGATGGGGCTGTGGGGAACAGAGAGGGCAGAGGGGAGGGGGAAGGAGAGATCACCCGTGGGCTCTGTTCGTGTGCTCAGACAGGTTTGGTTCTCCAGCAAGGAGGGAGCTGGGCTGGTGCGGGGGCTCCTTTCCTCTCCTCTCCCCATCTGCAGAGACCAGGACAGCAGCAGCTGGGGGAGCTTTCACTGTGAAAAATCCATTTCCACCTGAGCCCCCGTGCTGGTGTCTGCAGGGGCTGGACCTGTGGTGCAGGACAGAGCTGGGAGCTCGGGGGCTGCTGTGGCAGCAGCTCTGCCTCGTGTGGCTGTGCCTCACTGGGACTCAGCTGTCCCTGGGCTCCGCTGTCCCCAGGAAGCCTGTCCTGTCCCTGCCCTCCCTGTCCTGTCCCTCCCTGCCCTGTCCTCTCCTGCCCTCCCCAGGCAGCCTGTCCTGCCCGAGGGATCAGCAGTCACACCTCACGCGGGTGAGGTGCCCAGAGCCTTCTCCATGCCCTGGGTGCGGGTGTGTGCCCTGGCTGGGGCCATCAGGAGTTTTGTGCCGTCCTCTGCAGTGTGAGGCCACGTGTGGGGCTGACCACGGGGCTGATGGACCCCTCGGCCCTGCTCTGGAGCGACCTCCAGCAGTGCAGACCCACCTGTGCTTACTTGCAGGTGTGCACGTCGTAGACGCGCGTGCACTCCTGGCAGCTCACGTAGCAGCACCAGTGGAAGATGCAGTGACACTTCTCCTTGCGCTTCTCAGTCCGGGTGTTGTGGCCCCGCCCGCAGCACAGGAGGTCGCAGCCGTCAATGCCGTGGGAGGTGACGTTGCACGTTCTGTCCCTCGTCCCAAAGGAGCCCGTCTCCGGGTTGGGCTCACAGAAATTGGGGGAGTTCTCATAGTAGACCAGGTCCCGCTCCGTCGGCGGCTTGAAAAGCGCGTACTTGGCCCTGAGAGTTTCTACCCAGCCCCGGGACTCGCGGTGCTTTTCCACCACCATCTCCGAGGCGCTGTCGTATTTGTCCTTCAGGTAGTCCCCGATGGCCCGGAAATCGGGCTGGGCCCACCAGCAGGTCTTGACCTCGCAGCTCCCCGAGAGCCCGTGGCACTTGCACTTGAGGTGCATGTGATCCAGGATGGTCTGCCCGGGGGAGAACAGGGTCAGCAGCAGCGGGTGGAACGCGGGGTTTGCTTCCATCACCCGCCTGTACACCTGGGTCTAAATGTCTGATCTAAGCTCACTCTGGGAAGTCTCACCTTGAGTTTTGGGGGCAGTTTTGGGCACCACAACATAAAAAAGGCATTAAGCCACTAGAGATTGACCAAAGGAGGCCACAAGGATGGGGAAGGGTCTGGAGGGGCCTTATGAGGGCACTTGGTTTGTTCAGCTGGAGAAGAGGAGACTGAGGCTGGACCTCATTGAGGTCTTCAGCATCCTCAAGAGGAGCAGTGGACGGCATCGATCTCTTCATTCTCATGACCAGTGACAGGACCCAAGGAACAGCTGGAGCTGTGCCAGGGGAGGATTAGGTTGGATCTCAGGGAAAGGTTCTTCCCCAGAGGGTGCTGGCCCTGCCCAGGCTCCCCAGGGAATGGGCACGGCCCCGAGGCTGCCAGAGCGCCAGGAGCCTTTGGACAGCGCTGCCAGGGGTGCCCAGGGGGCGAGTGCTGGGGGGGCTGTGCAGGGCAGGAGCTGCACTGGATGATCCCTGTGGGTCCCTTCCAGGATATTCTCTGGTTCTATGATTCTGTAAGCATGCGCTGGTTGGAGATGCTGGGGAGCTTTACAGATCTCCAGAGATGTCACACTACAAAAGCACGGCTGAGGCGGGCAGCTGCTCTGATCATCCACCCCATCTAAGCCAACCCAACCCAACCCAGTCTAATCTATTCTAATCCAGTCTAACCTAATCCCAATGTTTGATCCTTTCCTGGGGGTCCTTCCTGTCCTATGTGTGTGGACAGTCAGAGCCCAGAGAAGCTGAGGGCTGGAGATGTTTCTGAGCCCTGTGGATAGAGACTGATCCCTGTCCTCTCCTTTCTAATGACCCTTCATTTATGTCCCAAGTCCAACAGTTTGTACTAATAAATTGTGAAATTGGGAATCTACAGACAGGACTCTTCACCAAAATCTCCTTTGTGCAGAGCAAAATAATCACTGATTTTGAATAAAATTACTGGAGTTTGGTGGGGGTTTTTGTACTGGAGGCTGTCAGGCTTCTCTCCTTCCACCTCTACCTGCTGTGGTATTGAAAACCCATATCAGTGTTAGCTCCAAGCACTGTTGGAAAGGTCCCACTGGGTTTGCAAATGAGCCAGGGCAGGCAGAGAGCCAGGTACCTGCTGACTGCAGGAATGGAATGGAATGGAATGGAATGGAATGGAATGGAATGGAATGGAATGGAATGGAATGGAATGGAATGGAATGGAATGGAATGGAATGGAATGGAATGGAATATTCCAGTTGGATGGGGCTGTGACTATCATCTACTCCAATGAATCATTGGGTGGGACAATGTTGTAACAGGGAACATGCAGGAAGGAGGCACTGGGAGGAAAATCCTCTTCATCCCGTGCTGACCTGGGGTTGGGTTTCTACGCATGGCCTTGGAAGGTGCTCAGGGTGCCCAGAGCAGCTGTGGCTGCCCCACCCCTGGAAGTGTCCAAGGCCTGGTTGGACGGGGCTTGGAGCAACTTGGGATAGTGGAAGGTGTCCCTGCCCATGCCAGGGGGGTGAAACAGAATGGGCTTTAAGGTCCCATCAACCCAAACCATTCTGGAATTCTGATTGCACTGGAATCAAGGAATATTTTAGCTCTTAACCCCACCTGTCTGTTTGCAGGGAGAGGAAATGCCATGCCCTGGAAAATAATCCTACTGGTGAAAGTTGCTGCCTGGGAATTCCTGTGGTCCCACTCCATCAGGAGGAGCCGCACTGGGCCATCCCTGCAGGACTGGACACACAGCCTGTCCCCACTGGACACTCACCGTCCGGCCGGCCTCATTGTTGTGCCTGTTCATGGCCGAGCGCGCGTCCGGCCGGTTCTCCCGCGCGTCTGCGAACTCCCGGGACACCAGCACGCCGAAGTCGGCGTCCTCGCTGCACCCGCCCCATTTCCAGCCGTCCCCCGGGGGTCCCTTGTGGTGGGAGTCACAGCCACAGATGGTGGAGGTGCCCTCGGCGCAGGAGCGGGTGACAGCGAAGGCCACCCCGGCCGAGGCGATGGCGTGGACGAAGGCCGATTCACGTGTGGCTGCAGAGACACAGAGCCCGGGGGTCACTGGGCAGTGCAACACTGGTGTTTTCCTTCCCAACCTCCCCCAGCAGTGCCCAAACCTCACTGAAAAGCAAGAAGTTATGTTGTTAATTTGTTAACAAAGGTTTCCTGGAGCGGGAGCTGCCAGCATTGCCCTTGGGCAGAAGGAGGTGGGGCAGGGGTGTGGCTCCAGCTCTGGGGGGTCACACCTGCAGCATTTCCCAAATTCAGGATCCAGGATTTGATCCAGCATGGGTGCTCAGGGGTGAACAAGGCATCAGCAGCAGCTTGAGGGGGATCAGGAGAGAGTTACTGGAGTAATTCCTGGTCTGGGAACCCAGGGATTAGAGATGGAGAAGCTCATTGACCTGGGGAAAGGTTTCGGATGATGCAGGACACACTGTGGGAGAACAGGTGTTTGAGCCTTGGCCTCAGTGGCTGCACTGACTCAGGCTCTCCCAAGAACAGTCGGTATCTCAGAACCAACTTTCTCCCTGGGGACACCTTTTGGCTCAGAACTGTGCACAAGAGCAGCTCCCTGGGCAGTGACACCGAGCTGCTTCGGCCCATCTGCAGAGCAGATGTTGGAGCCCATCCAACCTCGTGCTGATGTGCAGGACACTGGGAGGGGCTGGAGGTCAGGGCTGTGGTGCCTGGGCTGGAGGGCTCCGATTGCCTCGTGGGTCTGGGGTGATCTGAGCATCGGGACAGTCGTCAGCAGATGTGGGATGAAGCCAGAAATTTCTGCTGAGATCACCTTGGGGCCAGTCCCCTCCTTCCAGAGCAGGAGCCATGAACCATCTTCTCAGCTGTCCCCTGCAAACTCAGGTTTCCCAGGCTGAGCTGATGCCAGCCTGAGCAGGCTCTCAGGGGAGGTGGCTGTGGGTGGGTGCCAGCTGTGGGAATGTGCAGGGGAACTCCCAAGTGGGATCTCCAGCCGGGGCTGCTCAGTCCTATGCTGGCAGCACCCCACTGAGGTTTTCATCTCCCTTTAGCTCAAACTCTTCCCTCCTTGCCCTTCCCATCTGCGATGTGCCAGCGGGGACCCAGCCTCTACCTGGCAAGGTTTTCCTCGGGGATCTTTCACCAGCTGCTTATACTGGGACCACTGGGGGCTGTGGGCACCGGTTGAAGGTCCCTGCTCCAAATGAGGTGTTTCAGCCTGTCAAAGGCTCTTTGGGTGGCCCGTGATCCAGATCACATCAGAGGAGCCAGCGAGCCCTCCTGGCCCCAGCCCAGGACAGCCCGGGGACAGGGAGGACACGAGTCGCTCTCGGGACCGATGTGGCTCCGCTTTGCCTGGGAGGTGCGGATGGGCACGGGCAGCAGCGGCACTGCGGGGCCGGGGCTGGGCTGGGACCGGGCCGGGGCTGGGCTGGGACCGGGCCGGGGCTGGCAGTGCCCGCCGGGCAGGGCCGCGATGGACACGGCTCCCGCAGCTGCCCCGTGCCCCCCGTGCCCCCCGTATCCCCCCGCACGGTGCCGGCGCGGGGGGGAGCGAGCTGCGAAGAAACCCCTCGCCTTGAAATTCTCGCCTGGGTCTGGGCGAGGAGCTGGGAGAATTTCCCAGAGATGAAATGCGGGAGCAGCGTTCCCAGAACCAGGGGAGGGGCTGGCGAGGGAGGATTAGAGCCGCCTTGACAGTGCACCACTGCGACTGTCTCCCAGCCAGGCCCGTTACCTGCTGGGACACTCAATTTGCCATTGTTCCCGCGGTGTCACACTGTATTACCAGCATAATGCGGAATGTTTCCGCCGGCCAGCGTACCCACGGCACAGAGCACTGGCATTCCCCAGGAGCACCTCGTAGCAACGGGGCAATGTTCCCCTGTCCTGCCGTCACCCTCCAATCCCGCCAGCCCGGCTGGGAAATCCCTATTGATGGCGCTCCCCAGCCCCCCAGAATGGCTAAAGGGCGTGTGAATGCGGCAGCGATTTGAAACGACTGCGGCGCTGCGATGGTATCGCTCGCCCTGCCTCACAGTAGGGGAGGAAGCTTAGCTCTTTCTCATCGGTATAAGCTTATTTTTCTCTCTCCCTCTCTCCTTTCCCTCCCCCTCCCTTTAAGCTGCTGAGTTTATATCAAGCCGGCCCCTGATCCCACACACCCCTGTTTAGATGCAAATGACTGCGGGTGTCATGGCTGAGAAAAGCCATGGGTTATCGTGGTGCGGGTCTGCCTTTTCACAGCTCGTGTCAGGGGCTTAGCCGAGCTCACGGGGACCCCCGAAGGCAGCCCGGGCCCAGCTGCCTCCCCTGCACCTGCCCCGGCTCGGATGCGCTGCCCGGCCCGGGGAGCATCGTCCCGGAGAATCGGTGGCGTCTCCGTGGAGAGGAGAGGAGCAAGGGCAGCCCGGGGTGAGGGGACAGGAGCGCAAGGAGCGGGGAAAGGTGCGAGCTTGCAAAGGCTCCTGCCAAGCTCCGGCAGAGCCAGCCCTGGCTGCGGCTCCGAGACCTCTTCCCCAGCCCGGGGATCGCTCCGCAGTGCCCGCGGGGCCGTCCTGCCTCGGGCGCTCCCAGCCCGCCCCGCCTGGGTGCCAGCTTCAAGCCGAATCACGGACTGCAGCGCCGGCCCAGAGAATGGTCACTGCTCCCCCCAGAGCTGCCGGCTCAGCCCTGGCTTCGGGCAGGACTTGGCTGGAAGAGCCATCGGCTTTAGATAAGAACTGACCTTATTGTACAAAGAAAAGGGAAAGGAGGGAGGGGAAAGCAGGTTTTTCTTCCCTCCTTATCCCGGACTGCACACCTGCAGTATAAATCATCTTGGGGAATCTGCTTGTAAAAACATGATCTTACCCCACATCCAGGGGTTGTTTTTTGGGTTTTTTTGAGGTTTTTTCATGGTCTAGGTTAGAAAATAAGACATGGAAAAAAGAAAACATAGAATCACAGAACTACAGAACAGTTTGGATTGGGAGGGACCTTAAAGCCCATCCCACCCCTGCCATGGCAGGGACACCTTCCACTGTCCCAGGCTGCTCCAAGCCCCGTCCAGCCTGGCCTTGGGCACTTCCAGGGATCCAGGGGCAGCCCCAGCTGCTCTGGGCACCCTGTGCCAGGGCCTGCCCACCCTGCCAGGGAACAATTCCTGCCCAATATCCCATCCAGCCCTGCTCTTTGGCAGTGGGAGCCATTCCCCCTTGTCCTTTCACTGATAGATTCTTGTTCCAAGTCCCTTTCCAGCTCTCCTGGAGCCCTTTCAGGCACTGGAAGGGGCTCTAACGTCTCCCCGAAGCCTTCTCCTCTTCAGGTGAACACCCCCAGCTCTCCCAGCCTGTCCTTTCCTTGCAGGGAGATCATCAGTGGCCTTAGGAAACCAAATCCTGGGCAGCTACAGCAGCCCAAACCTTGTGAGTCTGAATCTGGGCTGGGTGGGTGAGGGCAGAGCCTCGCCAGGGCTGTTCAGCAGCTCCCAGGTGGGTTCAGTGCCCGGGGGTTCCCTGAGCTGCCTTGGCTGTTCTTTGCCTGCCAGGGGCTGCAGGAGGAGAGGCTGGAGCCACGGGTGACACTGGAGAGGGAAGTGACAGCGGGGTGGGAGGGGAGGCTGTGGGAAGAGCTGAAGGCAGGAATCCCTTGGGTATTTCAGAGAGGGCAGGCTGTGCTGCCACACTGGCACAGAGCTCAAAGGCTGGAGCCAGGAGGAGCAGCCCAGGAAGGCTCCTGTGCCCTGGCAGGCTCTGCTCAGCTGAGCCCTCCCACACTGTGCTGCTCTTCAGACTGAGCTCTCCTTCAGTGGAAGTGACCATAGTTAACATGTTTGGAGCTCCTTTAAAATGAAATGATCCTCAGTTTCTTTTCAGGCTCTATTAGAAATTATTTTTGATACTGTTGTAGTGAGAACTGCAGCTTTGAAGCTTTTCCAAAATAGCCTCAATCCACCTGAGGGAGCAGCAGCTGAGATTAACCAAGTTAAGACTGAGGGGGGATTTCATCCAGGTGTTTGTCAGAGGGGAAACCCTGACCCTTTGTTGGCCAAATGCAGCATGGGAGCTGTGACAGGGACTGTCTTGGTCTGGGTTTTGGCTTTGGTTTGTGGGGCTGCACCCCTGGGTGTGCTGGCAGTCAGGAAAAAGGGAACATGGCAAGGGCTGCCGTGGTGGCCACAGGATCCGATTATGGGCTCAAAACTCTTGGTTTCAGGACCACGTCAAGGGCTCCAAGACAGCTGGAGAGGGACTTGGGACAAGGGATGGAGGGACAGAACACAGGGACTGGCTTCTCACTGCCAGAGGGCAGGGCTGGATGGGATATTGGGCAGGAATTGTTCCCTGGGAGAGTGGGCAGGCCCTGGCACAGGGTGCCCAGAGCAGCTGTGGCTGCCCCTGGATCCCTGGCAGTGCCCAAGGCCAGGCTGGATGGGGCTTGGAGCAGCCTGGGACAGTGGAAGGTGTCCCTGCCATGGCAGGGGTGGCACTGGATGGGCTTTGTCCAGCCCAACCCAGCCTGGGACTCTTGTTGCTGCATGTAAGGAAGAAGTCCACCGTCATCTCGGTGGACGAGATGATCTTTGAAAAGGCCTCTCCAGCTGAGACTGTTCCATGAATCTCTGAAGGCCCAGGAGTGTCCAGCAGCCCTTGTCAGTGCCGAGCAGGGTGGTCCCACACCCCTCACAGCTGACAGCATCTCTGTTTTGTCACCAGCCTCATCTCTTCCCTCAGCTGAGGAAGCCACGGCTGGAGAGGTTCTGGTTTTCTCTGCGACGTCTCTGCTGCAGACTCTGGGAATCTCAGAGGTTCCCCGTGTCCCTCGCTGCCACACGATGACACAATCCCATCCTCAATCCACTCATTAAGTTTGAAGGCAGAAGGGAGAAGACACGAGCACAGTTCAAAAATGTGAATAATACCCATGATCAGATGGGCTGGGCTTTGATGTGTCCTTCTTTGCAGATGATGCTGTTTATTTTTAACTGCTCCACTTACAGGTTGGTGAGACACCAGGATAAATCCACCCTGGGAGCCTGGCAGTGCTGTCTGGAGATGCGTCACGGTGGGGTTGGGAAAGCTGAATATCCAACGTGTTCACTCATTTTTCTCCATCTGTCAGAAGAGTTTCAGAGCTCTGGGTGATATTTTACCTTGTCAGCTCAGGGTGCGTGGAGATGCTGAGGCAAGTCCACACATGAGGCTTTACTTGAATTCCTGCAGCCCAAAGAATCTTAAAATATTCTCCATAAATTCAAAGTTCAGTTTGCTCATTACAGGGAGGATGGTTCAAATCTAATCTGTAAGTTCTTTCCTGCTGACAGAAATGGTGCTGAGAGATTTCCAGTGTCTCAATGCTTGAACAGTTCTTTCATAATGTGTTTAGAATTTTTATGACAGTTCCTTAGTGATCATTTTTTAAACAAAATTAAAACTTTTTGATCTTTTAAGTGCTGAAATTTAGGTCAGGCTTTTATTAGGCAGCAAATCAGAGTGTGTTGAGCCCTGCTGACAAGTTATTTGGTAGTAAATACAACAGTTACCCCAAAATACACCCTGGCACAACAGAGGGGAAATGAATCTCAGGGTGCCTATTAGTGCTCTAATAAGACTTGACAATCCTGGTTCCTGCAAAGAATCCCACATGAACACAAAGGAATGATTTTCACTGACATTTCAGGGATCTCAAACGATACCTACCCTTACTGGGAGGCTGAAACTTGAAAGAAAAGGTATCATGAACTGTTTCTTTGCAGAATATTGGGGCTTTGAAAGAAAGATTCACCAGAAGTCCTGCATTCTCCAGGGGACTGTTGGGAAATAATCCAAGGTCCTGCTCTCATCCCAATTTCTCCAGTTTCTTGAAGTCTGTACCATAAAATTCCCATTTCCAAAGCATCACTGGATACAATAATTTCTGTTCAATAAAGAGATTTTGGGCTGCAGGAACACAGTGGTGTCAACACCCAGGAAGACGAGGAGAAAATGGTTTTGGTTGTGTTTACAAAGCTGTGAAACCAAGATATTACCTGTGGATGTCCCCTGTCCTTAATGTGACACAGAGTGAACAGAATCCACGAGACAGGTCGGAGAAACCGGAGATTTTTATCCACTGGGAGTTTTTAACCCACCACTTGGTTCAGTTGTGTGGGAATGCCTTTTAATCTGGGGTTGGGGACATCTGAGATGTGGGACAGGTTATCATGGAGCTGTGCTGGGGAGGTTTAAGTTGGATCTCAGGGGAAGGTTCTTCCCCAGAGGGTGCTGGCCCTGCCCAGGCTCCCCAGGGAATGGTCCCGGCCCCGAGGCTGCCAGAGCTCCAGGAGCCTTTGGACAGCGCTGCCAGGGGTGCCCAGGGTGGGAGTGCTGGGGGGTCTGGGCAGGGCCAGGAGCTGGACTGGATAATCCCTGGGGTCCCTTCAAACTCAGGGAATTTTGTGATTCTATGATTTGCCCCTCCAGCGCCTCCTTCCAGACTCTTTTGGGGCCCTTTCTCACTTTTCCCAGTGTGGTGTCCCATGACCTCACTGGCAATCCCAGTTTTATGGTGCCTCATCAGTGCTCCAGTGGGCCTGACCCGTGCCAGTGGCTCTGGAAAGGTGGCATTTCAGGAGCAGGGGATGAAGAGGAGTTTGGAGAGAGGAGAGGGAAAATGAATTTATATCCCCTCCTTGTTCCCTGCTTTTTTGGCTCATTTGTGAAAAGATTCTTTGAAATCCCATTGAAGAAAAGATTGATTGAACTAAGCCTGATCAGGACCCTGGACTTCAACCATGGTTCCTCACTGGTGGGGAAACCTGAGCCCAGGGACCTCCTGGGGTGGGCAGGTTGTGCTTCAGTGGCTCTGCCTTGATCCCAAAGAGCTCAAGCACATCCCTTCTCATCCCCCGGGTCTGCTGGACCCAGTTTGGAAATGCTGCATGCCCTGGGCAGGGAGGTGCAGCCCCTGGTTTCAGAACATGTGAGAGTGCTTGGGGCTAAACCTTCCCCTTCCTGTACTTTGTATCCTCCCTGGCCCTTCTGAGCTCCTGGGATGGGAACCTTTCCCTCATTACCCCTCGCGATGGAACACACCAAAAACTCGGGAGAGAAAGAAACTGGAGGAATCGGGGTTGAAAGCTGGCACATCAGACCCTTTCCCTGATGTGCTCCCATCAGGACAATCCTGGTGTGTCCCAAAGGCCAGTGGAGCTGCGCCAGCTCTGCCCCCGCCCAGCTGCCCCCAAGCCCCCAGGGGTCACCTTTGTCCAGGACGGGCCCGAAGATGGCCAGGCTGTCGTCGATGGTGGTGCAGTTCCAGCGGCGGCCCCGGAACTGGTGCTGGCACTCCTGGATGCCCAGCTTCACCCCCTCGGCCACGCTGGGCATGATCTCGATGTAGTTGCGGCAGAAGCGGAGCTGCTTCGGGACCAGGCCGGGGATGGAGCCGCAGAGGATGGGCTGGGACCCCAGGGAGCTGTACTGCTGGCCCAGGGCGAGGGACCTGCAGGGACAGGGGACAGGGGATGGGGGACAGCGTCAGGGCTGGGGGACACCCTCATGCCCCGTCCTGGTGCCGCTAATAACCCCAACCCTGCCCACACCGTCCCCAGGGGGAGTTCGATGAGCCAAGAGTTCAGGGGAACCAAGTTCTGAAACCAGGGATTTTTAACAACGGGAGAGGAGCTGCTGGTAGTGCTGCTGTGAGAAGGGGACACAGCTGGGACACCCCGGGCCTTGTGGGCACAGAGGGACTCAGCTCTGCATGGAGCCATTCTGGGCACTCCAAAGCACCTGAGAGCTCCCCAAGGGGCTGGAGGATCTGCCAGGACCTGCCAGGGACTGGACCCAGGGCAGCAACACCTGGGGCCTGGGGAGCACCCTGGGATTCTCAGCTGCCAGAAGAACTGACATGAGAGCTTCTCAGCTGTGGCCAAGGCGAAAAGTGCCCTGTCCAGTGCCAAGTTGACCAGCAGAGGGGTCAGCATTCCTGCACAGGAGCTGCTCTGGGGTCAGATGTGTCAGTGCCTCTGGGCCAGGCTGGTGGACACCTGTGCAGGTGGCCCTGGCAGAGACTGAACCACCACAGCTCCACTTGGATGGACACCAGGCTCAAGGAGCAGCTGTGAGCTGGAGAACATGCAAGACAGATTTGAGAGGATCCTTTCCACTGCTCCAAGGAGCTGCCGGTGGCCCAGCACCAAACTGGGAATAGTGGGTCAAATCACTTATTTGGCCAGAAGTTGTCACTGAACGGTGAAGACACAGTGCCCAAAGAAGCACTGAGACACCTGGTATTGCACAGGGACAGGGAGAGCCTGGCCCAGGCTCCAGCCCAGGCTCCAGCCCAGCCAGGTGTCCCTGCAGAAGGTGGGTTCAGAAGAGTGTGAGCAGCAGTTCTGTGCCAGAGACCATCATGAACCCAGAGCAGAGACCTCACTGTGCAGGTACCACTGAGGGCAAATTTTGACTCGTCATGTTCTCAGCCCATGGTGGCATTGTTGGGATGTCCTGAGCAGGGCCAGGAGTTGGCCTGGATGATCCTTGTTGGGTCTCTTCCAGCTCAGGAGATTCTCTGATGCCTTGATTCTGTTTCTCTTGTACTGGGAGCCCAGGTGCAAGAGCTGAGGTGAGGCCCCCGCAGTGCTGAGCAGCAGGGAAGGATCTCCTCCCTGTCCCTGCTGTCCCTTGGGTGAGTCTCTGTGCTGCAGTGTCCCATGGCTGCCCCACAGTCACGTTTGGGTCCAGCAGCACGCCCAGGTCTTGCTCTGCACTCTTTGCTGGTTGGCCCCCAGCCTTTGCAGGTGTGGGGTTCTTTCTTCCCAGGTTGTTTTTCCCCAGGGCCCTTGGCTGGAGTTCATCCCATTCCTGTCTGTCCACTAAAGCACCTGTGCTACCAACCACTTCTCCCACTGCCTTTGTGTTTCCTCCTCAAGCTGGAAACTGTGTGGGAACAAAACAATCACCTGTAGTCCTGGGTGAGTCCAGGCTGGGAGAGCCCTCAGGAGGGCTCAGAGCAGGGCCACTTTCCAGTTACATTTGGTTTCTCAGGGCCTTGTCCTTCCACAATTTGAACCCCTCTGTTACACATGAGTAATGTGACAGTTGGCTCTCACAATTAAGGGGTGAATATTATGTATATGTTAAGAGAAGTTTTGTAGATGATAATTATATCTCCCCTCACCCATACATTGGTATTATGGGATGCTCTTAGTAACAGGGACTTTTGGGAGGGCCAGCTTGTCACTTTGGCAACTCCAGACCTCCAATCAAGATGTAAGAAAGTGATCTCCAGCACTGAACAGCGAAAGAAGAGTCAAGTGACAAGACCTGGGGAGGGGCTAAAGGTATAAAAGGCAGAACATCCATTTTGTAGCCGAGCACGTGGCTTGCACGGAGGCTCCCAGGTCTGAAGTTTTCCCTTATTTAGTCCTTTGTTGTAATAAACCTTTAAAATTTTAAAAGTGAGCATTGTTTCTCACACCTCCAAGGGCAGAGATGCCATCGCTGGATGGGACACCTGGGTGACTGTCCTTACCCAGAGCTGCAGTCTCAGGCTGGCTGCTGAGCTGTTGATTTAATGACACACAAATGATTTGAAGGATGAAAAGGGAATCCCAGGGTACCTGCCCAGGTGAAATGTGTCTGCTGGAGACACTGACTGAGAGGACCTGACTCCCCTCCTGCCCCAGCGCTGTCTTCTGCCACAGTTCCTGCTCCCTGCATCTCCTGCCCCTCTCTGCCCCCCGGGGCTCCAGCAATCTTTGGGCTCCACATCTCCCACCCTTGCATGGGACACACGGAGGCAGCCAGACGTGGCTGGGAGGCAGCAGCACAACGGGCGGGGCACTGGGAGTGGCTCCCAGAGCTTCCAGCTCCCTCCCATCCCATGGGATGATTTTCCCCCCCAACACCTCCTTCCAGACTCTTTTGGGGCCCTTTCTCACTTTTCCCAGTGTGATGCCCCATGACCTCACTGGCAATCCCCTCACTGGCAGTCTCATTTTCATTTTCATTCTCATGTCAGTGAACCTGGGATTTCTCCACTGCAACTTAACTGTAAAAACTTAGTTTTAAAAAACTTCATTCTTCTTGTCCCATCATCCAGACCTGCCCAGGAGTGCTGGGAAGACACAGAAGTCAGGAGCTGTGGCTGAGGGGTCCCATGGGCCAATGGTTTCCCTACAGTGAGATGTGAAGATGAAAGAAAATCTCTTTGAAGATTTGCCCGCAGGGGCAAATCTTGTGTCTTACATAAGATGTTAAATCTAAAATCTCGATCACTGCAGTCAAGTCTAACTCACAGGAGTTAAATCTTAATCACAAGAGCTCAGGGGGATGAAGGAAGCACATGAGGAGAGGAAGTGCCACAGGTGAATTTGAGAGATGGAGGACAAGCACAATTTTTTAAGGCACAAACACGGCTCCAAGGCTGGCACCTGCGGGACTGCCAGACCCCCAGATCCCTGTGCTGCTCTCAGTGTCCCTGCTGGCTGCCCGAGCCCGCAGGGCTGTCAGGGGATGGGTGTGCTCAGAGGGGCTGGCTCGGTGTCTGCGGGAGAGCAGGGAGGCACGAGGAGCAGGAGTGGAAAGCACAGAAAATCGCTTTGCTCTTCCTCCGCTCTGCCCCGCAGTCTCCCCGGAGCCCTGGCACTCTGCCGGGCCAGGGGCTCCCCTCGTTCCCCCGCTGGTGCCGGCACCGCAGGGCCCTGGGTGCAGCTCTGTGCTGCCCCCGGGCTGGGTGAGCTCCCGAGCCCTGGCACTGAAGGGTTTTGTGCGGCTGCTCCTCTGCGGCCGCCCGCGGTGAATCCTTCCCTCCTTGGAGAGGTGACTCTTCCCATCCTCAGCGAGGAAGGTGCTGTGCCCACCCCCAGAACTCCGGCCAGAAACTCCCCTTCCATCTGGCTGGAAAGGCACCTGGTAGCCAGAGAGATCAGAGCCAGTGGTGCGTGGAAACAGCAAGATTTGGCCAGCTCAGAACTGTTCCTGGACACATGAAAAGCAGCATTTAGGGCAGGTTTCCTGCCAGGGAGTTCAAAAGGCTCTGGGACATTTCTTCCTCCCTCCCTGGAGGCAGCAGGGCTCGGGGCACTCAGGACTGGACTCACGGTGTGCCACGGGCTGCTCAAACCAGCCGGGACTGACCCGCCAGAGCAGCCCCCGGGGAGCTGCTCCCCCACGGAACAGGGCTCCAAGCCCCCGCGGGTGATGCCCTGCTGGGCTGCTGGGGAGGTGTTTGTCTGTCCTGTGCTGGGTGTGCAGGGCGTTTCTCACTGCGGTGTGCTCTCGGGGGCTTTCTCAGTTTCATGATAAAAGATAAGCAAAGGGCCGGGAGGGGACCCTGCACCCTGGGGAGCAGTCTGCTGCGCTCAGCCCTTTCTCATGCAGTCCCATCAGCTGTTGCTGTCTGTGGTGAGTCCTGGGAGCTCTTGGAGTCCTGGGGATGGACAGGACTTAGCTCAGCCCTGGGTGAAGCTGACATTGGTGTGAGGAGTGTGCTCCAGTGAGCTCCACTGTGGGACAGCGCCTCAGCTCGGTGCTGCAGTTCTTCACTTGAAATGCAGGGAGAACCTTTCTGGGATTCTGCTCTGGGAGTGTTTTCTGGCCCTGAACCCAGCAGCTGGAAGCAGATGAAGTTGAAGAACTCTTTTCTCCCCTCCCCATACCAGCTGCTGTGGCAGGAGAGCTCTGGGCTGTCACCATCTTGTCCCTGCACTGCAGCTGCCCCCTGCCCCTCCTGAGGGATCTCCCTCATCAGTGGGGACAAGCTGCAGGGATCCTGGGCCCCTCTGGGCCCCTGCCCTGACACAGCTGTGAGAATGATTTTACATTTTCCTCACTGGAGCCTCCAGCACAGCAGGAGAGCCACGAGGAGAGCCACGGCCACGAGTGTTGCACAGGGGATGCTGCTGGTCAGGGGGGCTCCTGCTCTTCCGAAATCCCTGCAGAGCCATGGCCAGCAGCACCCCTTGAGAGCTGCCAGGAGCTCCAGTGAAGCTCTTTGAAACCACAGTCACAGAATCCCAGGCTGGTTTGGCTTGGGAGGGACCTTAAAGCCCATCCAGCTCCACCCTTCCACTGTCCCAGCCCTGTCCAGCCTGGCCTTGGACACTTCCAGGGATCCAGGGGCAGCCACAGCTTCCCTGGACAGGAGCTGTTTCCTCCCACAGCAGCTCAGGTCCCTGCAGCACAGAGTCACAAGGCAAACATTGTCCTGCTTGCCTCTCTGACATCAATCAGTGCCTCAGAGTGATCCCTGAGGTCCTCACACAGCCCTGGCAAAGCTGGGAACCAGCAGGAGAACCAGCTCACAGCTGGCATCTTGTTTGCCTGCTCACCTGCTGCCTTTGGGAGAACTGTCTGTCTGTCTGTCTGTCTGTGCCTGGAGGAGGTTTTACTGTACAGTTTTGGGATGTATTTGGTGTTTTCCAGTTCTGGTCAACGTTTCTGCTCCAAGCAGTGGCACTGGTGGCTCCTGGCAGTGCTGGCCTGGGGACACCGTGTTGGGAGCAGTTTCCATCCTGGCTGTCTGTGTCTCACACCTAATATAATATTATTTTATTTTAATTCTGGGGCTGTGCTGATTGCAGCCCTTTGTGGGCAGGGGAACACACAAATCCTTGGGTTTGCCTGAAGATCAAGCGCAGCAGGAGGAGAAGTTTTACAAGTCAAAGCATGCAATGGATGTTCACATCTGAGAGGGGAAATGTCAGGTCTTGACTGAATGTGGAGAGCAGACAAAACATGACAGAATTCCAATGAGGAGAGGGGCTGGGTATCAGCTTTTCACTCAGGAATCACCCTCTGAGTGTGGCTGGAGGTTGGAGCTTTTCCACAGAGGGGGCACTTGTGTCACCACAGCCTCCCCACCCGACCCTGCAGTCCTTGGGGGTCAATAAAACAGACTGAAAATTCATTTTGCAAACGGATGTTCAGCTGCCTGAGCATTAGAGGCTGATGGGCCAGCCAAGAATGGGATGTGGGGTTTTAATGTTTAACAGTCCTGGGAAGTGTCCAGAGATTTTACACCCCAGGGTGAGCCCTTGAAGCAGAGAGCTCCTTTTCCAGTCAGTGTGTTTGAAAATGACCTCGTTGAAGGGTGTGTAGGAGTTGTATGAGCTGAACACAGCACCCACGAGGCCAGATTCTGTCCCACTAAACTCCTCCCTTACTGTAGTCACTGTAAGGGCCAGAGTATTTTAAACCCTTCACAAAGGCAAAAGTCCATCTAGAAATCACTCCCAAACCTGTGGCTGCTTGGAAATAATTTAATCATCATTCTGAGAGCTCTCCTCAGCTCAGGGTGTTTAAATTCCCCTGGGTCCTGGGTGCTTTTTGTGTACTGTCCATGCACACGGTGGTGCCTCTCCAGTGCCACAGGGAGACATTCCCAGGATGCTGCCAAGGCCAGGGGTGGTGCACCCAGCACCAGCTGCTCAGCAGTTTGGCAGCCTGCTCCATTTGCAGAGAAAGGTTGGTTATTTGCAGCAGGAAACCAGGAGGAAGCACACGGGGAGGCGATGCCCTGCTCACAGCACCAGGGGTGGGCACCTGGGCCCTGCTGCAGCCCCAGAGGGAGGGACAGCAGCTGTTGGTGCTTCTGTCCTGAGGGAGCAGAGCACTGATGGCCCAGGTGTGGCTAAAAAATGAGTATTACGAGGAAATGCTGCAGAGAGGCAGCTCCAGGTCTGAGGAATTAGAGGAGGAGGCTGCTGCTGTTTTATTTTAGCCTCCAATCAACACTGACGTTGAAGCAGCTGCTGTAACCCATCCCAGACTAAATCTGCACTAGGTCAGATGAAAAGCCCCATATCTGCACACAGAGAAAACTGTTCTTAGTAAAACCAAGATTCTTTTCATGTTGGCAGGATCCCAAATGCTCTGCCTGTCCTGGAGGGAGCATCTCAGTCCCTGTGACCTGTCCCTGTGACCTGTCCCCCCTGCACTGCACGTACAGAGGCAGCAAAGCTCAGCAAAGCCAGGCTTACAGAGGATGGAGCATGACCAAGGGAACCCCTGGTGAGGGGCACTGGTGCAGGGGCTCTCCACGTGGGGCAGAGCAGGACTGTGTCACTCAGGAAGGAGTTTTTAGGAGCCCTCTGTGGATCCTGCAGGAGCTGGTGCCACAGCTGATCCACTCCGGGCTCTCCTGGCCTTGCTGTGAGTGCTTCCCATGCTCCCCATCCACGGCGTGGCCTGGGAATGGTGACAAATAATGAAACAGCTCTGCAAGGGGTGGAGGGGCTGGGTGCTGAAGAGCTGCCAGGTGTTGTGGGGCAGGGAAGAGCACTAAAGAGCATGGAAATGATCTCTCCAATGGCCTGTGGGGCTGTGAAACACCTGCACAGCTGGTGGAGGAGCAAAGGTGGTTTTGGGTTGGAGCATCTGATGTACCAGAGGCTGGGAGAGCTGGGACTGGCAGCAGGAGGAAAACCCACGGCCACAGCCAGGAGGAAAACCCAGAGAGGCAGCAGGGACTTGTCATCCACTGATGTTCAGTGGGAAATGAGCTGGGAGAGCCTGGGCTGCAGGACACCAGCCCAGCCTGGGACCTGCTGGTGGGGACAGAGCAGGACAAACTAACTCTGCAGTTGGGTCTGGGTGCTGGGAGCAACCAGCACAGCTGGGGAGGGGAAGCTGTGTGCAATGGGTGGGAAAAGGGGCTTTGAGAGCAGCACTGGTACCACAAAAACCACTTCAAGGTCACCTGAGACCGGCAGGGAGAGCAGGCAAGGAGAGACAGGACTGGGCAGGCAGCAAGGGGAGTGTGGGATGTGTGGGATGTGTGGGATGCGTGGGATGTGTGGGATGCGTGGGATGTGTGGGATGTGTGGGATGTGTGGGATGTGTGGGATGTGGGATGTGTAGGATGTGTGGGATGTGGGATGTGTGGGATATGGGATGTGGGATGTGTGGGATGTGGGATGTGTGGGATCAGCTCCTGGTGTGCCTGGCTGCAGGGCTGGGTGCCAGGCTCCCTGCAGAGGGGCCCTGTCGGGCAGGCAAGTTGCTCTGCCCCTCTCAGCTGGGCATTTGCAGCTGCCAGGGCTGGCTGGGGCTTTCTGGGAAGCTCCCACTGAACTGCCAGCTCGGATCTGCTGGAAAAGTCAAGGGCTGAGGCCATCCCAGGGGCCCTGAGCTGGGCAGCGATCGTGGCCCCTCAGCTCCGTCCCGGGGCTGAGGTCAGGAACGCCCAGGAGCAGAGACCACCCCCCAATGGCCTCCGGGTGGGGATCCCCTCCTGTCCCCGGGCATCAGCGAGCCCTGTCCCGGGCTGCTCCTGTCTGAGCACTGCACAGGGTGGTGAGTCCTGCAGGGAGGCTGGGAGGGATGGAGGGATGGATGGATGGATGGA
>VZSE01004690.1:108966-129698 GCA_013398275.1 Promerops cafer
GAAGAATGACCTCCCTGCTCCTGCTGGCCACACCAGTCCTGATCCAGGCCAGGAGCCACTGGCCTTCTTGGCCACCAGGGCACACTGCTGGCTCGTGTTCAGTCGGTTACTGACCAGCACCCCCAGGTCCCTTTCTGCCTGGGCACTGTCCAGCCACACCGTCCCCAGCCTAGAGCGTTGCAGGGGTTGTTGTGGCCAAAATGCAGGACTGGGCACTTGGACTTATTAAACTTCACCTTGTTAGACTCTGCCCATCCATCCAACCGTTCCAGGTCTCCCTGCAGTGCCCTCCCACCTTCCAACAGGTTGACACACGCTCCCAGCTTGGTGTCACCTGCAAATTTACTAATGAAAGACTCAATTCCCTCATCCATGTCATCAATAAAACATTGAACAGAACTGGCCCCAGCACAGGCCTCAGCACAGGCCTTTAGTTCAAGCCATGAGTTTTTATGTTTTGACTCTTCTGATTCTTTTCCCCATCCCACTGGCAGGGAAAAGCAGCAGTGTGGGGCTTGGCTGCCCACCTGACCCAACCCACAACGGGTTCTTAAATCTGAGCAATAAACTGCTCCTCACCACACTCCTGCCATCATTCGTGATCTGCAGGATCTGTTTTGTATTCACTTGGAAGTGTCTCTGTCCAAGCAGCAAATCTAAATATTGTCTCCTCACCTGAAGAAATTCAGCCCTTCCAGCCCCTTGTTGGGTTTTTGGCGTGCTTTCCTCATTTTATGAAATGCAAAGATCTGCAAACAGACTTGGGGTGCAACGATAAGATAAATAATGACTGAAATAATGTCATGCTGGTATTTTCTGTCCTGAGAGCAAATCCAACAAGAGCTCCTAAGAGACCTTTCCTATCATTTATCAACAAACATGGCCCCAAAAATCTGGGCAAGAGGAGGAAGAGCAAAGTGAATTCTCATAGATTTTGCACAGCTTCACTTCTTGGTTAGTAAGCACTGAAGCACCAACTGCAGAGACCATTCCATGATAATGTCTGTCGAAGTGGCCCTAATAGAAAATCTGATCTGTGTCGATGTTGTGCAGGTTTGGGACCCTTTTCCCAATTTGCATTATTTCATGGCCATTTGCAATTAATTTGACTATCCAATGATAGTCAATGATGTCAGAAGACACTCCTGTCTTCTGAGGTTTCCTTTGTGCTTTGCCACCCTCAGCAGTGTGGTCATGATCAAACTTGATCACAGAATCCACACGGAATCATGGAATGGTTTGGGTTGAAGGGACCTTAAACCTCATCCCATGCCAACCCCCTGCCATGGGCAGGGACAGCTTCCCCTAGCCCCGGTTTGTTCACATCTCTGATTTCTGTTTCCCCACCCCAACCCTTCTCAGTGTTGGACACTCTGTGTCCTTGCAAAACTCTGCTGTTGCCTCCTCACCAATGTAAAAAATCACCTTTTCCATATTTTGCAACAAATAATCTGATCTGGAGTTATGAGAAATATCCTTTACTCCCAGAGATTTTGGTCAGGAACAGAAATGAATCAATCTGAAAAAGTAGATCTTTTCTTACAGGTTTATTATTGCTGAGAAATTTCTTCTTTTTAATCATTGGGGCTTTTTTGTTCCAGCCCCATACCAGCTACAGGAAAGTTCAACTGAGTTCAGAGCTGGGGAGGTGGGTGAAGGCATGGGGACCCTCTCTTAGGTGATATTCTGTGTAAGGCCAGGGAACTGGGGAGTTACTGGAGCCTCATCTGACTCAAGAAACTGAAAGCCCAACCTCAAGGCAAATGTTCTTTGAGCATCTACCTCTTTTCCCACAGAACACTTTTCTAATGTAATTCATTCCAGCACCCCGGGGAGGTTTTTACACCTGGTTGTTCATTTCCCCAGGTGTTACCAGCAAGCCTTGAATCCACAGCCTTCAGAACCACACCAGAAATCTGATTTTCCAGGTTGTGTGTGGTTTCCACCCCAGCAGAGAAGTCAATGCACGCCTTGAGCCGAGGTCTCAAGGCTTGAGGTGGAACCCAGGTGTATCCTCCTCCAAACCCTGACCCGTGGACCTCAGGAGCTGTCACGGGGCTGCTGGGCTCAGGGCATCTAGGGGGAGGCACAACTAAACCTCAGCCTGGGCTGGGCACCACAGACCAACACTCCTGTCCCCCGAGGCCCATGGACACTGTTAGGCCTGAATCTAAAACTCTTTGAGCCAGGACTCCTGGGCTGGGCTGGACAAAGGCAGCTCCTGCAGAGCAGGGCCGTGGTGGGAGGCACATCAGCCTGGAAACACCTGCACTCGACGGGGTCACTGCATCTCTGAGCAGCTGGGTGGGCTCATCCGTGCCCTCTGGCCACCAAAGGCTGATGTTCAACAGCTTCAAGAGCCTCTGAGCGTGTTCATGGTGGTGCTGCCACCACTGTGTCCCTCTTCCTTATCCTCCTGGCATTGGGATAAGGGATGTCACAAAGGTGTCACTGCTCCCAAAAGGATGTGAAAATCCCAGCCTCAGCCCCAGCACACACGGGAGGGGTCTCCTTTGGGGGCTGTGCCTCCAAGACTGTGATCCTGAGCATGGCACCACTGTTTGAGGCAAAGAGTCTCTTTTATATCAACTCCCAACTCTTTTTTACGTTCTCACTTAACCACCAGAAGCAGCAGCCTATGCCCCACCAAACCCACAAACAAGAACTTTGTTTCTGGAGATCTTATTTTTAGATTTGTAGGGGGGAAATGAGCAAATTGAAAGGAAAAGTAAAAATACAGAGACAGCCACGGCTGGGTGTTCTGCATAAACTCCCTGCCCAACAGACAACAGGTGGATCTCATTAAAAACTTACTAAAGGGGAGTTGGTTGTTACCAAACCTAATCAGGCCAGAGCAGATAACATGCAATAATCAGAATTTAAAAAGACAATTGAAATATTTCGCAACAATTAAAAAACCCCAAAAATCCCAACAAGAAACCCCCCTAAAACATCTAAGAGACCTCTGCAGATAAAATCTGCCTTGCAAATATGCCCCTGGCAGCAAGAAACTCCCAAAGTCCACGGGAGGAAGGAGCGAGGAGTAAAGAGCTGGGTGGCACTTGTTAGGACTGTGAAAAGCTGCTGTGACATTTTTCAAGGACCACTGCAAATTTCTTAATTATAAATCTCCACAATTTCTAGAAGGTAACTGCAGGAAACTTGGGTGACTCTGTGACATAGAAATGGGATCAGAATAAAAAGCCCCTCAAGATTTTATCACCCAACACTTAACCCTTCCTGCCCCAATGAGGGTCCTTTTGTTGAAAAGGTGGCAGAAGATCTGGAGCCTGAGCTGGACGGCAGCAGGGAAAGTTTCTTATTCAACAGTGTGAGGCCTGGGAAAGGTGCCAGTTAGACTTGATTAGATTTGTAAGATTAATTAAAAGCAGACAGGTTCAGTGAATTGTGAAAAAGACAAATTAGCAAATCAGCAAATCAGGAAACCTATCTTCAGAAAGGAATTAGAGACCTTGCTCCTTTATCAGGGCAAATTTGCTTTCCAAAGTGTGATTCTTTCATGTTCCAGGTGGCAGAGCACCTGCACGGGCAGCCCTGGTGAGGAACAGGCACTTTTCAGGCCAGGCCAGGGGAGCCCTTGCAGCCAAGGCTCCCAGCTCCTTGCCCAGGAGGCCGTGGGTGCTTTGCCTCAGCAGCAGCCTTGGTGTCTGCTGGGTGTGTGACTGGAGAGAGGCATCCCTGGCCAGGGCAGGGTCTGTAAAGGAGCCCGTGGTTTGCCAACACCTGTTTTTGGGGTTAGTTTGGGATTTCTGAGCGGCCCTGAATATGGTCCCAGTCAAGTGATAGGAAAGAGAGGGCTCCTGGAGTGGGAGAGATGGGGGCTCTCCAGATGCCTCTGTCCCAAGAGAAAGCTTATCCCAGGAAAAGCTGCAAATCCACCCAGGGCACAGGGGGTGTTAAAGGGCTCCAGGTGTTAATCACAGCACAGCAGCCACAGAAATCTCAGCCTATGTCCCATCCAGACATTGCCTTTATCCTGAAAACTTCACCCAAACAATCCTAAATAATACAGCCTGATACTGAAAACCCCTCACCACATCCAGCATCGCTGGGACTTCACTACAAACTTCAGTATCACTGAGCCACTTCCATTTGGAGACACAAAAGGGACCTCAGACCAGGTCAGCAAGAATCAGATTGCAATGCCAACAGAAGGCTAAAATTCAGCTTCAGGTAAGTGAAGGAACACAGGCTGTAACTGGCTGTGTAGGTGATGTGTAAATTTTATAGCCCGGTTCCTGACAAGTCCTCTCCATTTCAGGTCCTCTAGGAAAATCCCAGATAGACCCTCTGAGTGGTGTTGGGACTGAATGAGGCTGTGGGCATGAGCAGGAGCAGCTGAACATCAAATTTGTCTCATCCCAACAAAAACCAGAAGCAGGTGTGGAGTCTGGAGCCACTGGGCTGCTCCCTCTACCAACAAAGGGGAGACCAGGAGGCTCCAACCCTTCCAAGATCAGGGCTGAGACAGAATTTCTGGACCTACAGAAGGGCAGCAGCAGCAGAGTGTGCCTTGGTGACTTCACAGAGCAAAACCCTGGCTCAGGCATCCTGTCACAAGCCCCTTGCTGTAGATCAGTACCTCGAGGTGCAGCTCAGAGCTCTTTAGAGCACAATTCCATCCCCAGCTCCATTTAGAGCTGCTGCCTTTGGGAAACTTTGGGAAGAGTGGCCTTGAGCAGAGCAGGGGTGTCAGAGCACAGGATTGCAGTTTGCAGGTTCCAGTCTATCTACTGGGACAGGATCACAACCACGTGGACACAGAAAATCCATGAATGCATCTTCAAGAGGCCTTTGGGATGAGCTTCATAATGTTGTAAAAATGATAATGGCTACTCAGTATTTATGGAATGAGCCTTGACTTTCATCAGGGGCTGTGATGTGTCCACACTGGTGAATGGTTGGACTCTGAATCAGAGTTCTTTCTATTTAATGCTCAAAAATGTTCCATATTTGATATGGTGTCACACATTGAACCAGCCAGACACCAGTTAGTGGGACCAGTTCATTTAGGCAGCTGCTTAAAATTCCTGCTGGACAGGCCAAGGATGCTTCACTCAGGCCTGGCACGAGTCAGAGGCCAGGCTCAGGCTGAGGCAGATGGCCACAGACCCAGCTTTGGCTCAAGGCAAGGCTGACAGTGGCAGGGAGGCCCAGCAGTGAGGCAGAGCTGCAAACAGCAGTGCCAGATGTGCTGGGGGTGCTGAGGTGCTGCTCCCACCCAGGGCTCTGTCCCCAGCAGCCCCTGAGCAGCACAGCAGGGGCGTTTCCAGAGGCTGCCCGAGCTGGTGCTGAGCCCTGGACACTGAGGTGAGAAGCACAGGTCAGACAAAAATGTTACTCAGTAAAAACATGGCAGGGACAATGGGAAGTGCTGTGCATTACACCTGCATGTTTCAACAGACAGCTCAGTTCTTCAGTCTTTATTATTCCCCGGGTAATGTTTGGGGTTTTTTTCTTTAGAACTGGCTGCTTGGACATTTTCCTGCCTTTCCATGTAAAATCCAGCCACACTGACCTGTTTGACCTGGCCGTGGAAGGGTCTGATGAGCATCACTGAGAATCAGATCACCAATGTCAGGGGGAAGAGAACCTTCTGCTGCAGCTCACAGCCCTGGTACCCACACAGAGAATGTCCATTTGTCCTCCAGGACAGCAGCAGAAATCAAATGAGTGCCCCCTGATGTCAGCTAAAGGGTGAAAGTGCAGTTCAAAAGTCAGGAGTGATTTAGCAACTCAGAGCCTTATCCCTGGGGCTCAGGCTGCCCTCAGGGAGGGAGGAAGGGCTGGAGACACCTCCCTGAGCTCACACACCCCTCTGAGAGAGATGAGGGAGAACCTGAGCTAAAAAGCTGTCCTGACCCAGCTGGGGTGGCAGTGCCTGGGCCCAGAAGTGTCGTGTAGAGCAGGGGGCACAGGAGGGGCCTCCAGGTTTGTCCTGTGGGTGTGGGGCCGTGGGTCCCACTGGAACCTCAGGCTGCAGTGGCTGGAGTTGCTGGGGGTCCTGGGGAAGGCACAACCCCCATTAAATGTACCCTGGGAATGCAGTGACCCGGGAGCTGTCTGTCAGGAGGAACCTCAAAGATCACCTTTGGGTGGCCACAAAGGCTGCCACAGTCACGGGAGGGGAGCCTGAGAGGATCCCTGGAGGTCTCTGGTCCAAGCTGCTGCTCAGAGTGGGACACTCCCAGCACCAGCCAGGGCAGTGCAGTCTAATCCTACAAATGTCCCAGGACAGTCCCTCCTCACCTCCCTGCAACAAGGAGGGTCCCCTCAGGAATGAACCTGGATTTGGCAATTGCCCTTTGTTGGATTGCTCAGCACTGGAGGGAAGAGATCAGCCCTGTCCTGTTTGTGAGAGCCCTCCAAGCAGGCACAGCCTGCCCTGAGCAGCCCTCACCTCCCCCTGGGCACCCTGCACCTCCCCTTTCCACCTTTCCAGCCCCCACTGGCCACACTCCCATTTCTCTCCACCCCTCCTGAGCTGCACAGTGGCACAGGAGCCCCAGGGGCCACTCAGCTCACGGAGTTTGAGATGAGCCCAGCTCCCAGTTCCTGTTCTGTCACCTGTCACCATCCCTGTCACTGTCACCTGTCACCATCCCCTGTCACTGTCCCCTGTCACCGTCCCCTGCCTGGCTCTGTCCCTGGGTGAGTTCCCACCTGACCCCACCAGGGTGAGGGGTGGGGCAGGGGGTCAGCAGGGAGGACAGCTGGCAGGGGAATCGCTGGTTTGTGGCCAGAAATCCCCCCTGAATTCCCAGTGCTCTTCCTCGGGGTCCCTTTAGCAAGTGCTTCACTTTGGCAAATGCTGTTTTAGTGAAGGAGTGAAAGGAGGAACCTCTGGCTGCAATTAAACAGCCTTTGAAGAGCTCTTTGTGGCCACTTAAATTTACTTCTGAGTTCAGTTACAAGACTGGTGGCAGAGATTTGTGTCTTAAGGGCAGAAAGGCTCTTGAGTGAGTCAGAGCCCTTCTCCCTGGGCTCCTGTGGCCCCAGGCTCGTGGCCCTGCAGGACAGGGCGGGCCCTGGGGCTGGGGCACTCCAGGAGACACGAGGGATTAATTTCTGCGGGAATGAGACTTCCTGAAACTCAGGAATGTAGTGCTCTGTGCTGTCATGCTCTGGGAGCATTCTGAAGCTGTTGCTGAACTCAGGACCCTGCTGCCCTGTGCCATGGCAGGGGTGGGACAAAACGACCTTCAGGGCTGCTTCTAACCCAAACCACTCTGGGGTTCTGCATAGGGCAGGGACAAAACCAGCAAGAAATGCCACCTGGAGCACTCTGCCACGTCCTGGGCGTGCTGGGGCTGTGCATCCTTGGAGATCTGCCCTGGCAGTGGTTGGGGCTGCCCACTGCCCTGGGCTCAGGACTCAGGATGGACCCAAATTCCAGCTCCAAGAGCTCTGGTTTTCATGGCATGGACTGACCATCCCACTCGGCAGGGTGGGGATAGGGATTCCCACTGGCTACACCTGGCTGGGAAAAATGCTGAAGAAAACCTTGAAGGCCACAAAACCCTGTAGAACCACAATATCCTGAGCACTTGTGGCCAGTCATGTCCTGAGGGCTGTTTTCATTAACAGCCACAGATCAGGCCAGCTTTGCCCCTCCCTGCCCCAGCCCAGCTTCACTCCTGCCCAGCCTTCCCTGCCCTCCCCAGCAGGACGATGGACAGTGAGCTGGACACTGAGGGGCAGTGCTGTCAGTCCCCAGTGCTGGTCACACCCCTCCATCAGCACCAGCAGGACCTGTGGGTGGTGGGGCTGCTCTGGTTTGGGCTGCCAGAGCTGCACCCCTGGCTCCATCACTGACCACCTCCATCATTCCCTCAGTCATTGCCATGGAATATCCTGAGCTGGAGGCACCTCACAAAGATGTGAGGCTGCACTCAGTTTTACTCCTTTAGAATAAAGCTCCAAGGGCCACGTGCCTCTAACAGGCCATGGGCTGTGGGATAAAAATGTTTTGGATCTTCAAAGAAGGATTGCCAAGAAAATGAAGTTCCCATTTGTCCCAGCAAGGTGAGGCACTGACAGCTGAAGGGGACCAGGTGAATGTCACCTCTGGCTGCATCTACAAGAAAAGGTTCTCACAGGTTTTTCCTCAGGAGGAAGCTGCTCTGGGATGAGTGAGAACGTGTTTTGAAGTCTCTCCCTGCCTCTTCCTAAGGGCCCAAGACCACTGGGATCCTCAGCCAGCTGCCAGCATCTCCTGCTTCCCCCAAAAACATTTCTGAGGGGTAGAGATAAAATTTAATAAGTTATGATGGACAAAGTGATTCTTGCAGTTGCCAAATCATCTGCTTAGAGACAAGGGAACGCTGAATGGGGAGAGGCACCTGGTGACAGTCCCAGCTATGGGCAATGACTCATCAGTACCAGATCCTGAGGGATGATCAGAGGAGTGGGGCTGCGTTTTTTACTCCCTGTTTACACCAATGACTCCAAACCCAACTCCTTTCTCCAGGCTAGTGACACACCAGAGGTTTTCAAGACGTGTTGGGGAATGCTGCCCATGGAAGAGGAGAGCTTTTGGTGTTCCTTCGCAGTTCATGGGTGGAAATGTCTCTCTGACCGAGTTCTTCAGCCCCTGCACGTGTCTTACACCCTGGGAGGGATTTCTGGTTGTTTCCTAGGACACAATATCTCTGTGGGCCTGCACTGACGCAGCTCTGGCCCTGGGCCCACCCATCACTCTCTCACACTGCATGGGCCTGTCCTGCACACCCTGATCCCCCAACCCCGATGACTCGCACATGTCCTGCCATCCATGGTATTATCTGTGCCATCAGGGGTTAAAAAAACAACTGGAGGTGGTTTTGGTGTCACCACCACCTCTTTTGTTTGGCCCTAAGAGGCCTTGGCATGTCCCATGCCCACTCTGCTCCCATCCTCGCCACTCCTGGCGGGTCAGGAGGAACAGCAGCCTGGTCTCCACGGCCCCACCACAGCTCCCCATCTCCTCCTTCTCTTCCAGCAGCAGTAACCAGACAGCCAAAGTGTTGGACACGTCTCTGAGGGAGCTTTGTTGGCCTCAGCTCCTCCTGTCAGCACTCACAGGCAGCATTTTGCTGACCTTTTCCCATCTGTGCCCCATTTGTTCCCTTGCATGGCTGTAATAGGATGGGAGCATGTGAAGAAGGGTTGGACCTGTGTCAAAATACCTCCCCTGCTCACTGGAGGTTACATCCACAGCCTGAGCCACCCCTGGACCTCACTCAGAGCTGCCTGGCTGGGGACAGGGCGATGTCAGGGAGTTTCCAACAACTCAGCTGGGCTGAAACCCCCTTGTGGCTTCTCCATCCTGCTGCCACCATTGGGCCTGGAGCCCAGGCTCTGGGTTTGCAGCACGGGGACCTTCCCTTTGCTGTGCACTCTGTGCCCAGAGCTGGGGCAGGACCCCCCTGCAGATCTCCAGGGCTGCACGTCGGTTCTCCTCTCTGGACAATGTGAAGGACCACGTCCTACCCTGGCCCCTCAATCAAACACAACCCACAGACCCTCAGCAGCTCCATCCTTTGCCTTTATCCCCTGCAGTGTCACTGCTGCCGGGCTCCCAGCATTGTCTGGCTGCACCCTGGACCAGCAGGATGATTCCAGCCACCCCCAAACCCGTTTACAAGGTGATCAGACCCCTTTCTCATCACTCTTCTTTTCCTTGGGCACACACAGACACGTCCTCCCCACCACAGGAGTAAAGCTTTTTTCTCGTTCTGTCCCACAGCAGAAAGGATCTGTTTTGATGTTGCTGTCAAAACATTCCCTATCCAGGGAAATGCCCGGGAAGGTGGTGCCAGCAGGACAGGGCACTGCCTGTCAGCATCCTCGGGGCCCAGCCACAGGAACAGTCCCCCTGAAGGTCTCGAGTTTAGCACAGATGGCTTTAGCTGGGGGTAAGAAAGCCCAGGTGAGCCCCAGTCCAGCCTGGCCTGGAGGGGTGCAGGGGACCAGGCTGATACTGAGCCCCACCTTTGCTTCCCTTGCCCTGTTTTGGGGTGTGCTGAACCCTGCAAGTGGGGCTCATCCCCCAAAGCCTCCTTTGTGCCTGCCTAAAGATCAGAGGATCAGGAAGACAACTGGAAAATGATTTTTTTTAAGAGCACAGATCACACATGGTAGAGCCCACTACACAAACCTCATTTCCATTTCCACAGAGCAGATACTGAAAGCCTTCCATGGGACCCAAGGAGACCTTGAATCTGTGTGCCCTGGGAGCATTGTCTGTGCCTCAGTAGCCAGGGAGCCCTGGCCCAGGTATTTCTGCCCTCCTGCTCCCTCAGCCTTCAAGAAACCTCTAAAACCCCACAGCACTGGCAACCTCAGCCCTGCATGGGGCACCTCCTCCCGTCCCTCCAGAGCAGCAGAGACTCTCTGGCACTTTGGTGTTGCCAGAATCTACAAAAATATGCAAAACCCGAATCTGTGGATGAAATTCTGTGGAGAGTGTGTTCGACTCCCTCCTTTCCCAGGGATGCTGTTTGCTGGTGTCTGTGTCCTGCATCCTCTGTATTGTTCCTTTGGGGTGAACTCAGAGGGCTTTGGGAGAAGGGAATGGGGCAGACACCTGTCTGCAGCGTTTGCTCCTGAAAACAGGCGCAGAAGACATTTTGCTCACGGGGACATTTTTGCTTCACGGGGGAAAACGAGACCTATTTGTCAAGAAGGTTTCGGTTCCTCGCTCTGAGACTTGAAACCCTCCTTGATTTGGGCATGAAATCCTGATTTATATCAAAGCCAGAGGCAGGTCAGGGGCTGGTGGGACGCTGAGAGCTGATGTCATGGCCAGGTGTCCCTGCCCCACGCAGCTCCTGCCTTCAGATCCAGCCCTGGCATCCTGACCTGCTCCAGCGCCCGCCGCGCACCCCGTGCCCACGCAGCGGTGCCCAGATTGGGGAGAAAAGGGCTGGAAGGAATCAAAGTGCTGCTGTCTGTATCTCAGGAGCCTCCCCTGCCCCAGGCTGAGGGCCTGAAGTTCGGCAGCCACGCTCAGGGCGAGGAAATAATTTAATTCTCCAGGAAAACCTGCTGTGATTTAGCCATTTCATGAACCTGCAGAGCTTTGAAACGCTTCCTGAGCGGGGACTTCTCATTGTATTCTCAGTCTTTCTCCTCTGGAACGGCACATTCTCATTCCCAAGTCCACGGTAATAAATGGATTATTAAAAAAAAAAATTCGTCTTTTCCCTTCTGAATTCTAAATATTCCCAGACATGGCAGTCCATTCCCAAGTTCACTCCCACCTACTTCTTGCCATCTCCATGTTGGCACTGAAAGGATCTAATTCAGTAATAAAAAAGAGAGACTTTTCTGGAAAGGCGAAAATAAGCAAGAATCTCAGTAGCACCAAATTCCACCATCTCCCTCTTTTCCCTCTTTTTCCTATGGATCATCAGGCTCCCAGCCCCTACCTGGCACATACAGAAACTTAACAAGAGATATTCCAGCAAGAAATCCTACATAAAGACAGAAATAAACGGAAATATTCTGTTATGCAACTCGCTGTCTGGTGGATTTAAATGACCTGGAATATCTAACTCTATATTTCTTCTTCTAAAGGGCTTCCAATTGCATTTTGGTACTGTATTAATTTATATAGAGTTAGATTTATTTTTAAAATAAGTAACTCAGGTTACTTATCAGCCTCATTGCAAGATACAACCAATTCTTTTAAAATTTCTTTTTCTCGTTGGTGCAAGGAAATCAGCGACATTTCCATAATTAAAACGAACAAAATCCACCTTTGAGCAATTTTATGAATGAATGTTTTCTCAGGTGCCATTTGCGTTATTTGCCCGACTAAATTCACATGACAGAATACAACAAAAGAAGGGAAAGAAGTCCAAAAAAATGCAGCAACCAAACAGAAAACAGCAATATTTTTTTTTTTAAAGGATCAATTGCAGTTTTATGGAAAGGAAGAAAATCCCCGTGGCAGAGTCATGCGAGAGACAAAATTCCCACTGCACAAGGAAATAAAACCGCATCCTTTCACATCTGAACCAAGAGCCCATTGCTACAGTGCCGAAAATGGAGAAATTAAGAGTGGTAGGGAAGCCTCCATTTGCGCAAAGGGAAACCCAGGCATGGCCCTTTCAGAATAACCCCCAAACTTTTCACTGATTTCATTAATTACAGGTCAAATCTGAAGAAATTACGCTTCGACTCCACCATGCAGCCGTGGGCAGCTCCACAGGGCGAGGGGTGAAAAGGAAGGAACACACGGCTCCCGTGGCTAATAATTAATGAATTCATTAATCAATCATAGAGAGAGGAAGGGCAAGGGGAGCAAGGAATCTTACCACCAAATTGGGTAACCGGCTAAGACCTTTGTGCCATTGAAGAGAAAAGACAGAATTAGTCCAAGCAGGTGGTAATCCATTAGTCCAGGCTGGTGCAAGGGGAAAATCGCCGCGAAGTTTTCAGAAAAACATGAAGTGCCAAAATGAGGAATCCCCCTCCTCCCAGGAAAAAAAAAAAAAAAAAAAAAAAAAAAAAANAAAAAAAAAAAAAAAAAAAAAAAAAAGGAAAAAAAAAGGGGGGTAAAAAGAGTGAAGCCAAGTCCCTCGTGGCTCGGATGACTTTCTGGCTTGTCAGAAACACACCTCTCCAAGCCTTTCCCCCGTAGATCATCCAAAAGCGTCTATTAAAAAGTGCAGGGCTCGGGGATGTCAGCAGGCGGCCAATCAGACCGCATGGCCCAAGGTGAGGGATGAGGCTCAGCCCAGGGCTGTCAATCACCCTCTCCTCCCCCTCCACCCCACAACTTTGTTCCGAGCCCTCGCTGCCACGGACAAACCCTCTGTGCACCACACTCCACTGGGGCACTGCGATTTGCAGCGAGGGTTTTAAATATAAATTTTTTTAAAAAATATTATTTTTTTCCCCAATTTCACCTGGAGCCCAGGATGTGCTGCCCCTGAATGCCAGGACTCGGCAAGGTAAGGATGAAGGGTGGCTTTGGTGAGGGGTGGCTGTGATCAAGCTTAATCTCACAGTGGGAGCGAGACAGAACTTGTTCTTCAGATGGACAGGAATGGGGGCACTGAGGGGCAGAAGACCCTCTGGATGAGGTGGTGTGGGCAAAACTGGTGATAAAGTTGAAATGAAACCTGCAGTGCCCAGGTTTTCAGCATGTGGGGGTGATGGATGGAGGGGGGAGCAGTGGCAGCCTGGCTTTCTATTGAGAAAAAAATGCCATGTCGTGGTGAGAGGGGAGCAGGCAGATGGGGATGGTCCCACGAATGGATTGCTTGTGAAGTGCATCTCTGGATGCTGGAAGATGAAAATATTATCAAAACCCCAGACATGTAACAAAAAAAAAAAAATTAAAAAACCCCCAAAAAAAAAAAAAAAAAAAAAAAAAAAAAAAAAAAAGCGCAACCCTAATCAGTTTATCAGTTTCATGATTTGCAAATAGACCCAACAAAGATTTTCCTTAAAAATCCTTGTTATTGGATAGGGAGCCTGTTCTAACAGGAGCTATTGTGCAGTCAGAGGGGATGACTCGACAGAATGGGACAAAGAAATGGGAGAAGCCAAACAAGTTCCTTTTTCTCCTAAAGCATCTCAGCAACCACAGCTCTGTTGCTGCCCTGGGTGGAACCACCTCGAGGTGCTTTAGGAGCAGCCAACAAATCAGTTTATTTCAGAGCCGTGGCAGTAATGGAGATTCAAGGTCCTGTCTTGGGCAGCTCAATGCATCTCATGGCTTTGAAAGCTCTAGACCTTGTCCTGATCTTAAGGCTCTGGGCACAAACAAATTCCTTGTTGTTGTTGTTTAATTGCACACTGGCACAGGGAAGCTCTGGCTGCCCCTGGGTCCCTGGAAGCGTCCAAGGCCAGGTTGGATGGGGCTTGGAGCCACCTGGGATAGTGGAAGGTGTCCCTGCCCATGAGATGATCTTTAAGGTTCCTTCCAACCCAAACCACTCCATGATCCTGTGATGCACCTGCCTCTTGCTTCTGCCATCCTTGATTGCCAGTTCTCCCTGACTTTGGTGCGTTTGGATGCTGACCTGGGGCAGTGCTGCTCTCAGAAGGGGTGGTTGCTGTCCTGGCCATCGCACACCCAAGGGAGGACACTCAGCAGCTGCTCACACTTCCCCAGGTCACTCCCTGCATCTGCTGCAGGGACTGTGAGGCCAAATTTCTCCAGGCTTACTCCCATGGGTTTTCCAGCTGACTATGACCCACCATAGATATTAAATATTCTTGTTCTCTTGGGGGATTTCGAATCCCAAAGGGAATGTTGGGTGTAGTCTGTCCTGGCAAATCTTCCTGGAACCTAGATGGCTTTGACTGAACTCAGTTGCCTGGGTCTAAGAAAGCAGTAATTGTCAAATGACATTTGGGGACATCTGGGCACATTTGGGGACATTTGAGATTTAAGCTGCTCCAGTAAATTAAACACTACCTGGAAATCCTTGCCAGATCTTGAAATTTACTGCCCATGTTTTTAACCATGAAGATGGACCCTGGACCCAGCCAACTTACCCAGCCCTGAGGAGATTTTAGTCACAGTTTGGGGTTAGTGTGGGACAGGGACTATTCCAAAGAGACCTTTAAGATATGACCCACCTGTTCTGGAGCCTGAGAGAGTTTTTCAGGATGGATGAAGGTGCTGCTGTCTGTCTCATTCCAGGGCCAGGGAATGGTCCCAGGCACTCTTCCCTTCCTGCCTAAACAAAGCCCCGGGCTGTGTGAAATGTGCTGAAGTGCCTGTGAGCTGCTCTGGCAAAAGCAGAACTGGAAGTGCTGCCCAGGTTTGTATTGGTGGATGCTTTGAAGCTGCACAAACAGAATAAGGATTAAAAGTACCGAAGGACATAATTTCTGTCATTGAAGTGTCACTGCTAGAGAGGCAGCAAAAGGAAAGACTGAAGTGAGGTGTCTCAGGTGATACTGCAGGTGGCTGAGCCCATGGGAGAGGACAAAAACCTCAGACACTGTGGAAATCCAGCTGGGGAAATCTGAATTGAGTTGCTGTTGGTTGGCGACCATCATCAAGGTCTTGGTGGACCTGGCAGTGCTGGGTTAATGGTCGAACTGGATGATCTTTAAGGTTTTTTCCAACCTTAATGATTCTATGGTGGCTGAGGCATTCCTGTCCGTCAGACACTGGGGAATACAAAACGCTCCTTATCCATTTCTGGGTGCTGGTATTTATAAACCAAGCCAATAATGACTACAAAGTGCTTCCTCTGCAGGAACTAGGAGGGAAAGTGACCCCAGACCCAAATTCAGAGGCTTTATTTGCTGTTGTGGTTGGGCAGAGATCTCAGTGTGCCTCAGGATGGGCACACAGCCAGAGCAGAGATACAGAGCTCCCCCACACCAAACTGACGTGGCCATGGGCAGGTTCTCAAAGATGCACAGTAAAGGGCTGATCCCAAGAACCCTGAATTCATGGGAATGCTCTCCATGGCTCTGACAGGTGTCTGAGGAAGTTTCTGGAGATGATGATTTCTGGAGATGGAGATTTCCCCAAATCCTTTAACTTCTCCATTCACTGCTCTCTGAACAGCTGTTTGTCCCAGCATCATAAGGAATTTGTGTTGTCCCACCTTTGGTGAGGAGACTGTGTTGGGAGTGTGTCTGTAATTGTTCTGGATTAGAGATCCTGGGAGCAGAAGGTCCTGCCTGTCCCTAACCTAACTACAGGACACTCTTAGCTCCGAGTTTCTCCCAGTGAAATGAGCAGAAAAAGGAGCAGAAAAACAATGGCAGTTCTCAGTTGTGTCTTTGGTTGTGTCAGCCTTGATCCCCAAACGGCAGGCACGGCCCAGGGAGGAGGACCTGTCTCCCAGGGATGAAGACTCCATTGTCTGTGAAGGGAACAGACTCACTTTGAGTCTTCTCTGATGTGAAATGAAAATCTGATGCGTACATGCTAAAATTATCCTGGGCATATTTCATGCTAGCCTGAACAAATATTTATAAGTTCTACAGCAAACATTAATTTTAAATGTAATTTCTAAGAGCAAATGACAGTTACCCAAAAGAGTACAATTTCAAAATTTCACTCATAGATACCTCCTTGTGCTGCTGAGTGACAGTTTTATTAACTGAGGGTCTTTTCAATCACATCACTCTGTCTAGTTTGGCAATATTGACTCTCATAGCCCAGTTTCAATATGCCCAGAAATGAAAGGAATTGAGGAAGTCAGAGGTTTGGCTGCTCAAGAAAAGTCCTGCTGCCTTTACAATGTCAGCACAGAGGTCCTTGTGTGCTGTGGGACATTGTGGCACTGCTGGAGGTGCCGAGGCATCCAAGGGGATCCTTTGGTGTATTTCAACAGCACTCCAGCAAAGGAGCATTGTGATCACAAGGGAAACGTGCCTCTCCTTCCCCTGGGGCTCTAAATGTGCAACTTTGCCTTCTTTTAGCTTTTCTTCCTTTCTCCAGCTGAATCCACCAGCAGGAAGAAACCAAGTGCCTGGAGAAGGTGATGGGACCGTGGAGTCTCCTGGATTTGTGTCCAGCATGGATTTCAAGGTGTGGAACCCCCAAGGAGTGTGAGGCTCTGGGAGCTCAGAGCCCTCCTGGTGGGGTCACCCTAGGGTCAGGGTGATGTGAAGAGGACAACCCACACCTCACAGCCAAGGGCAGGAGATGGATCACTGGGATGAGCTCTCAGAGGGGTGTTAGACCCCTGGCTCAGGGTTTTGGGGGTGGCAGGGGATGTACAAGGCCTAAGCAATGAGTGGGGTCAGAGGGCTTGACCTGCAGGTCCACCCCAGGTCACAGGTGGAGGGGGCATAAGTGGGTGCTAAGGTTGAATTTCACTCCTGGGCATGGCCAGGAGCAGGAACTGGAGGTGGATCTCTTGGACAATGGTCTTTTAAGGGTTAGCAAGTCCTAAAACAAGCTGGGTTTGTTGGTTTGAAGACCTAAATTTTGTTGTTAGAGTCTAAAGTAGAGGTAAAATAGGACATTAGTACTGTGATGGCTCATCACTCCTAAAGTAAATAATTACAGAAAATCTGTAAAGAGCTGAGGAAATTCTTCCTCAAAGCCTGATGAACTGTCTGACTCCTTCCATCCTAAACTACTGAAATGCTGAGTATTTTTGAGGGCTCTGCTTGCTGCTAATCTGTGACAGGTAACATTAACATTCCCTCTAAACGTCCCTGTTCTCATTTTTCTTGGCCAAACCTCCTTCCTGTACCCTTGTGTTCCCTGTGGATCTTGCAGGCTCTGCTCCTCTGCTGTTCCTGGCTCTCCCCCTCTGGGGGGAATGCTGGGAGCTGGTGTTACCTGGGCTCACCCAGGTGCTCTTACCTGGACAGAGCCACCCTGTGATAACACCTCTGAGATCAGCAAACCCCTTTGCCACTGCTTTTACTGCTTTAACAATAACTTTATGGCTCTTTTTTCCTACCCTTTACCTCACTCTATTTATTTACGAACTATTCGAAGCTGATGATGTAGAATTCCTCCACTTGGGATATTGTCTACCAGTGATTGTAGAAACTCTTTTCAGCCAATTTCCTGCAATATCCCTGTCTTGTGGCCAAGGCCCTGGGATTTCTTGTTTGGTGTTTTTTTTTTCGTTTAAAAAGGAAAAACAAAAGATATATTTTTGTTTAAAAATTTGATTTTTTTAAAACAAAAGCTATATTTTTATTAAAACTGAAAGGTTGCATTTTAAAACATCATCAGTGTAACCTGCTGTAGTACCTGCTCTCAGATCCAAATCCAGAAACTTGTGTTGTGTTCTCAACTTTCCCAAGAGCTCCTGACTTGATTTTGGTGGCCCAGGTTCTTAATCTGTCCCTGGATTTCTTGTAAACCTGGGGAAATCTCATTTTCTGTGTGTTAGCTCCTCCAGGAAGGAGCTGCCTGCAGCCCTGAGCTAGAGCATCTAGGCACAGCTGCGAATCACAGGCTTGATAAATACTGAGCAGATGAACAGAGGAGCAGAACTGGAATCCCAGATTTCATATCTGAAGGGCAGAAAAAGGAGAAATGCTGCTGCCCGAGGCTCAGCTGTTCTCCCCCTTCCTAGTCACAAAAATCCTCTGTGGCTGGGGGATCACAGGAAATGGGTGAAGTGCTGACTGCTGGCTCCTCCAGAAGTCCTCTGAGGACACTTCACCTCAGTGCCTGGGTGCCCCTGAACTGGAGCAGTCACAGGCTGCCAATAAAAACACCTTTCTTTCCCTGTCATGCACTTCAATTCCTTCTGCACCCCACTCTTCAAACTGCATTGGATTTTCAGACCTTTCCCCTGTTTTGCCAAGGAGATGTTCAGAAAAAAGCCCAACCCCCAAATGAAGGCCTAACACATGGGTTTTAGTGGCTATGGCAACAGAGAGTGAGCAACGAAACCCATCTCAAACTTCAGTAAATACAAGGACTTTATTATGTTTGACTGGCACAGATTTGCCTGAAATAGTGTTGGCATCATGTGGGGTCACTGCTCTGGGCTTACAGGGCTTGGGATGCAGCTTTAACATGTTCTTTGTTCACCTTCTGCTCTCTTGTCCGTGTCATCCCAGCTCCAAGTCATCCCCACTCTCTCCTGAAGTAAAGGGAAAGGTAACTCTGGTCCTGTAGGACAATTTTCCCATCAGCCATCAGCTCTTAGTGGGAAAATTATTTCCAGATGCCATTTAGGGCTCTTCTCAGTCTTCACCTGAGCCACTTAGGGCAGTCTAAGGCCTGTGGGAAAGGTCTCAGAAGGTTTTCTTGCACAACAATGTGATTTTTGCACCGATTTGAAGCAGTGGGTGGGGATACAAGGGAGGCAGGAGTGGGATGGGCGAGTCTGTGCAGAGCCCCAGCTGCTGAGGCGGGTGTGAGGGGTCTGTGGGTGAACGGGAGGGAGCAGGGCTGGCTGAGGGTGGGTGGGGATGTGCCAGGGGTGTGCCAGCTCTGGCTGCTGGGGGAGCAGCCTCGGGGGTCTCCTGGGAGCAGCTCCACTACACAAAGCACTGTAAGGCTAGTTCGTGGTGTCCCTCTGAAGCTGGAAGCAAAGGGAAGCTTTCACCTCATGTTTGGGGCAGCCTGGATCCACGGGAGAGGCTGAGCTGCCTCTCAGGGCTGCAGTAAATCTGACTAATTGGACGAGCTGAGCACATGAAGAAACTACGCCCCAGGTCCTGGGCTTGTTGAAGGCAGCTCTGTGTACCTTGACATCTGCAGGAATGCATCCCAGGGATGGGGGAGGGATGGAGAGCAGAGGAGCAGAGTCATTCCTCCCCTTCCTTCTCTCCTTCCCCAGGACTCCAGCCCAGCAGTATCCTGGAGATTGGTAAAAGAATGAGACCAGCTATTTTTTGCTGCAGGCTGTGATTTTCCATGATGTTGTAGCTGGAAATTGTGGGGCCCTGTGATGTGGGTGAGTGCCTGTGCTGCTGGAGGAAGAGGAGATTCATGGATTTCCATCAGTGCTGTGCTTTCCCTGGGCTGTGGCTGGCTGTGAGTGCCCTGGGGCACTGGGAGGACTGGAGACATTCTCCTTGCTGAGCTGCTGTGCCCACAGAAAATGTTTCCACCTGGAAGCACGGGATGAGACCCAAACAATGTCCTGAGCTGGAAGGCACCCACAGGGACCATCCAGTGCAGCTCCTGCCCTGCACAGACCCCCCAGCAATCCCACCTGGGCATCCCTGGGAGCTCCTGGAGCTCTGGCAGCCTCGGGGCTGGGACCATTCCCCGGGGAGCCTGGGCAGTGCCAGCACGCTCTGGGGGAAGAACCTTTCCCTGAGATCCATCCCCATCCCCTGACCCAGCTCCAGCCATTCCCTGGGTGCTGTCACTGGTCACAGAGAGCAGAGATGGAGCCTCACACCCCAGAGCCCAGGTGTGCTCCCAGCCCAGCCCTGGCCATGCCAGCGGGGAGGTGCCACAGCCCAGCACAGGAGAAGCTCGAAGCCATGGGGTTTGCTTTTCTTCCCTGGCTCCAAGTCACTGCACTCCTGTGCCATGGGTGCTGCTGGGGAGGGACGGGTGACGCAGATCACGGATCTGGGCTGTGCCCTGCTCTCACACAGGGTGTGCTGCTGCTGCTCTGCCTGTGGGACTGGCTCTGCAGGTCCCCAACAGCCCCTTGGTGCCCGAGGGGCTCTGCTCAGCCCTGGGCCTGCAGAACAGGGGTGCCAGGGCTGGGCTGGCCCACGCCCCTCCTGAGGCAGCCCAGCCTGCAGGGACCAGAGAATCCCCATTTCTGTCTGAGCTCTCTGAGCATGGGCTGAACTGGAAGAAGCTAAAATACCAAAGTGGGACAGGAAAAATATCCTGATGTGAAGCTGGGCTGGGCTTTACTGAGCTGGGGCTGAGTTTGGAGCGGGCTTTGCTGGTGCAGGGGCTGAGAAAAGGCGAGGGCAGCTGGCTGGAGGCAGGCAGGAGGTCTGGAGCGGTGCCTGCGGAGCAGCCTGGTGGGGATTCAGTCCGGGAAGTTTTAATGACACAACAACAACAACAACAAAAGAGGAAAGAGGGGAAAGGAAGAAAAGGCTCCTGCAGGGCTGGTTGCCACGGAGACCCCAAGGAAGTTTGAACCAGTCCTGCTCTTTTCACAGCCGCCTTTGAGCCAAGGAGGGAATTATGGCTGGCGATAAAAGGGGACATGTGGCCCTTTGCTCACAGGGACCGGCCTCTGCAGTTATGAGCCTTCAGCTCATTTTCTCTCTTGTAATTGTAAAAAAACCCCTCCTGCAATTATGCATTCAGATCTCAGAAAAGAAAAAAAAAAAAAAAAAAA
>VZSE01004690.1:129730-203254 GCA_013398275.1 Promerops cafer
AAAAATCTAGGACAAGTTGTGCATCCTTTGCCCTGGGGACCCATCCCCACAGGGCAGATCGCTGCCTCTTCCAGCCCATTATTACCCCCAGCACAACCCTCCTCCCCTGCTTCCCCTGCACTTAGGGAGTGTTTCTGTGCTCAGAGCTGACAAACAGCTCACACTGCCTGTCCTCACAGCAGCCCCAGCTCCCAAACAGCCTCCACGAGGAAGGAGAACGAAGGCCTCCTCCAGGGAAGCTGGACAGAGTTTTCTTGCTTGTCACAGCTCTTGGGTTTTCGAGAGGGATCTGGCTGACCAAGCGCCAGGAACTGAAGTGAAAGGGATAAATCCAGCTCTGTACTGCCTCCCCCGATTTCTCCAGCAACAGTTGCATAACTCAAGCCCCAAATTTGTGTTGTAGAGCTCAGACTGAGCTCTTGGGTCTTCCTCACCTTGGGGCTAGAGCTGAGCTTTGCTTGCAGTCCCGGCCCACGGGGGATGTGCTGCAGAAAGCCCTGCGCGGGCCCAGGGGGTGTCACACGTGAGGGACAAACTGGCAAAGGGAAGGACGGGGGGCCAGCCGGGGAAATGAGCCTCCTGCAGGGGTAGCACAGCCCTGGGAGCACTGCTCAGCACAGCCCTGGCCAGTTCTGCTTTTTCATGGATCGCTGGGGGTATTCAGGACCTCCTGGACCTCTGGTGCTGGCAGGGTGGTGGTGAGCTGTGAGAGAGCACAGCTGGGGCCACGGCTGGTGGCCGAGGCTGGGACCTGGTCCCCCTCCTCAGGACGTTGCTCCAGAGCCCCTTTCCCTCTCTGCTGAGCTGAGGTGTTGGGTGCTGTGACCTGCACGTGGCAGAGGGACAGAGGCCAGGGCCCTGCTCTGGCTCTCACCCTGCAGCCTTTCTGCTGCCCAGAGCAGAGCCAGGCAGGAGAGGGGCTGGAGGGTCCGTGAAGAAAGCTTCTAAAATTGAGTAATAGCACTAAGATTAGAAGTGTGTAATTTAAATACAAGTATATCGTATCACAAAGTAGAAAACCTAAAGTTCAAGGTTTTGGAATAATATATATATAACAAGATAGAAGTTTTTAGGTGTTAGCTAGTTCTTCAGCTTCTTCTTAATACTTTTAAGGAGTGTTCTGTAATTAAACAAGACTGGGGCGCAAACTTCGAATTTTAGTTATTAACTTAAAAGTAATTTAAGTATCGCTTCTTAATTAAATAGTTTACATTTAAAAAACCTTGTAAAGAAGAAAATAAAAGCCATTTTTTCACTTTGTTAGCTAAAACTCACAGCTCATGAGACTGTAGCATAAATAAGAATTAATAAACATTAACTTGTAGGGTATGACTGTGCAGATCTCAGTTTGTTCCCATCAGCTTCTTGAGTTTCTTTTTAAACCCAAACTGTGTTTGAGGGATCTTATTACCCAGAGAGGCTGTGGGATCTCCATCCTTGGAGGTTCTGGAGACTCGGGCAGACAAAACCATGGGAACCTTCCAGCATTAGTCTTAGATTAGAGACCTCCAAAGGCTCCTTCCCAGCAGCACTTCTGTGAGAAGATGCTGTATTGCTCTACAAATATTGATTCAGTCCAGTTTTTGTGTGTGGTAATAACACAAAACACTGCAATAGTCCAGAGCACCTTCACAGGAATCCTCCCAGTGATGGCTACAAAGGCAGGACCGTGCAGCAGGTGAGGCAGTGACACTCTGTGCGTGAATTACACCCTCTGAAAAGCTGTCCTGAGAGCAGGCACAGCCCTGGGATCCCAGCAGGAATTCAGACCGACCCTGCCACTCAGCAGGAGCTGAATGATGCCCGTCAGCCACCCCACTCCCAGTGGAGAACCTCTCTGCTCAGGAAGAACTGACCTTTAATGAAGGCAGGTTAATATCTTTAAATGAAGAGCAGCTGCATCAATTGACACTCAGTTGGACAAATGTTTGCAGACAGGTTTTTGCTGCCTTTGACAGATTTCTGTGTTCTGGGCAGCAGAATCTCCCGTTCCCACCGGACACAACCCTGCACCCCACCCTCCTCCCCCCAAGACAGCCCCTTCCTCCCCAGCCCTTCCTCCCCAGCTCCTGCCCCGGTCCTGCTTGGCAGAGCAGCTGATCATTTCCAGGCTTCAGACCAAAACAAAAGGAACTTGCACCGTCTGAGCATCACCCTTCCCATCATGGAGCTTGGCAAGTGTGCCACCCTTGGAGGACTAACTGCAGGGGAAGCTGGAACTTCATGGGGCTAAAAAGACACCAGAGTTTCACTTTTGATCCCTGTAGATCCACTTCTGTTCCATAACAAAGCAAAAAAGCCATCTGGAGCATCCCCCATCAGTGTGGTCCTCTCTGTGCCCATCCCACACTTTTCCCAATGCAGAGAGAGAGGGTGGGGGCTCCTCAGGTGAGGGCTCCTCAGGTGGGGGCTCCTCAGGTGGGGGCTCCTCAGGCTCTCCTTGGTCACTTGGCTTTTCTGTCCCTGTGTCATCACAGCCACACGTTCCCCCCCAGAGTTGCCCCCTCAGCTCCCCTGGTGTCTTGTTTATGGGGCTAAGAGGTGAGTCACAGCTGTAAAAATAACCTTTATTGGGGGGAATCTCTGTTTACTTCAGTACCACCTTTATCTACTGCTCCATTTGTTTTATTACCACATTTTTGGTGGAAAACGTGTTCAGGAGGGAGAGTTTCTGTGTGTTGGAGCAGGATCCCTGTCTCTGTGATCACAAAAGTGTGAGTTTGGGATTCAGAAATGGCACGGGCAGCATCTTTTATCCTGTTCACACTTTTGCAACTATCGCTTGAGTTTCTCAAAGACAATCTTAATTGGACAAGGAGACTCTCCCAAAGTGCAGCGAGGGTGGTGCAGTCCCTGCTGCTGAGCTGCAGAGCAGATGCCTCCCACCTGAGCTCCCTGTCCTGGGGAAGGAGCTTGACTGCCTGGGGGCCTTTCAGGAGAGCTCGGGACAGTGGGACACAAGTGCCACCCAGTGGGCTGTGACAGCTGCCCTTTGCACCAAGAGTCACGGGCTTGGGTGGGAAGGGACCCTACAGACCATCCCATTATCCCAGCTGGCTGCAAGCCCCGTCCAACCTGGCCTTGGACACTTCCAGGGGCGGCCACAGCTTCTCTGGCAGCCTGGTGGAAGAAATTTGTGGTGTGGCTGGAAGCCCTGGGTCACTGATTCTCCCCTGGGTCACTGATTCTCCCCTGGCCCCACCACAGACCAGCCTGGGCTGTCCAGCAAAGCACAGGTGCAGGTTCTATCCCCAAAACCACCTTGCCGTGGGCTCCTGGCAGTGCCCAGCACTGGGGTGTCCCAGCTCTGAGGATGCAGGAGGACAATCGGCCTGCAAGAACCACACCCGAAGGACAAGCCCGTTGCACCCCCGCTGCCCCAGCTCTGTGCGATGGAAGCGCTCCAGGTGATGGGGGAAGCAAAATCCGAGTCACCTGTCAGGTGGGAGTTCAGCGTCCCTGCGGAGCGAGGGGGTCCCCAAGAGCAGACCCCGCTCCCCTCGGGGGCTCGGGGGCAGAAGAGGGCGGTGGAGTGAGTCGGGAGGGCGGGGAAGAGCAGCAAACGCCTTTCCCGAGCGCTTGGAAGGATTTCTGGCGGAGAAGGCGGCGATCCTCGGGGGCACAGTACCATCTGCTGGCAGCGCAGCGGCAGCGGAGCCGGGACGGCCGCGGGGCAGCCCGGAATGGGAGAGCTCGGCTCGGTTACTGTCATTTCAGTCCAAGTCAACGCGTTTCGGCTGCAAATTTAGACTGCAAGTTCGACGCATCCCTGCGAGGGGGAGATTCCCCCCTCGGACAGGCGGAGTGGCAAATTCAGGCTGTGATGTTTTTCCGTCTGCAGAAGGAAGGAAAGAAAACCCCCAGACAGAGCCCGCTTTGCCAAATCTGTGTGGAAGGTTTATAATTTTTTTCCCCTCTCGGTTTCTTACTAATCTGTAGCTTATATATTAATTTCTTCAGCCCTTAACCTCTTCTTTACTGGGTGTGCATTCATCAGCACTCCCTGCCTTCCCTCTCAGCCCCAATTTATTCCTGTTCTGTCCTTTTCTATTCCTCCCAGCACCGTGCTTCGCCTCCGAGTCTCCCAGGCTCTACCCCACTTCCATTTATTTGCTGAAGCAACAGCAGATGATCGATTTGAGGCTGTTTGTAGTTCATTCCTGCTCTCAGAACCCTCCAGTCTGGCATCCACATCCACTTTGTTTCCTCTTAATCACTTCCCTGCTCCTGTGCGTGGCTGTTTGTCCACAGAGCAGTGTCTGGAGGGTGCAGCTCATTGAAAAGGAAGCTCAGAGCACGTAGCCACTGGCCCACACGCTGTGGCCAGGAAACTGTGGTTGACAGCAAACCCAGAGGATTCAAAACACAGCTCCCAGAAGCATTTGTTAAGTGACATGAGTTCAGAAATGATCCAGGACTTGGTCCCACTCCTGGAATGTGGTCCCACTGGTTGAGGATGGGTAAGGGGCAAGACAGGCCCTACTTGGCTGCACTCCCTGGATTTTGTTCTCCCAAGCCTGATTCATCTACCAAAAGGCACCTGATTGATGAGGTGTGTGCTCAGTGCTTTGGGAATGACAATTTGTTCCTCCCTGCAGAGCCATTGGCTCGTCCCAGGGCAGCACCTGGAGCTGCAGGCCCAGCTGGGCTCGCTGGGGCCAGGGCCCATCCGGAGAGCCTGGTGTTGATCTGGAGCCACTTTGGGTGAGCTCAGCCCAGCCCAGGTCAGCTAGGCCCTGGCTCAGGCTGAGGGGGTTCTCCTGCCCAGTCCCTGCTCTGGAGCAGGGCTTGGCCACCAGGACACGTGTGAGACAGGACGTGCTCAGGGGAAGCTCCTGGGGCGGTGGGAGCTCAGTTCCCAGCCCAGCACTGCCAGGAGCTGCTCCCCACATCTCCTGTGCCCCTGCCAAAGGCTGGGTGTCCACCCAAACAGCCCCCTGGAACCAGCTGGGGGCCCACAGGGCTCTCCATGGACTAGTTCAGATCACTGATTACGCAGAATTATGCAGAATATGGTGTCAAACAGTGGTCGGGAGTGCAGCTGAGAGCAGAGGGGATGAAGAAAGGAGGGGGAGAGTGATTCCTCTTTGGGCAGCACTGAGCTCTTGGGCTGGCTCAGTTTGTCATTGACTCCCTTCTTGCAGCCCAGCAGCTCCACGGGGACTGATTGGGTACGAATTGGGATCAACAGTCCTCCTCCATCCAGCCAGGAGACCTCCATGAAGGCCTCTCTGAGCTGTAGGACCTCAGCAAGACTGACCAGGATGGAGGAGCTCCTCTCTGTGCTCCTGTTTTCTCCAGGGTGCAAGGACTGTCCTGGCCCTGCTCCTCAATCCTGTCCTGAGCAATCACAGTGTGGTTTGGGTAGGGAGGAACCTTTAAAGACAATTTATTTTCAACCTCCTGCAAAGGGCAGGGTCATCTCCAACAAAACCAGGTTGCTCCAACCCTTGTGTGACCTGGCCTTGGACACTTCCAGGGATGGGGCAGCCACAGCTTCTCTGGGCGCCCTGTGCCAGGGCCTGACCACCCTTATTTTTTTCTTCATATCTAGTCTGAATGTACCCTCTTTTAGTTTAAACCCTTCACGCCTTGTCTGCTCACAACAGGCCCTACTGAGGGGTGCAGCTCTGCTTCCTCCTCATTTTGGGTCTTCATCACAGGATCAGGGAACAGTTTGGGTTGAAGTGGGCCCTGAAGATCATCAGGTTCCAGCCCCATGCTGTGGGCAGGGACCTGCTCGTGCCTCACTGTCAGACTGCAGCATCACCAACCTTCCTGCGTGGCCCAACACAGGCCACCTTTTGTCAGGACAAGTGACACCACCGTGGCTCACTTCAAAGTATCCTGAGGAACATCTGCTCCCTCCATCTCCCTGTCCTGCCTTGCTGCACAGGCAGGGACCTTTCACTGCCAGAGGAAGTTGGAAATCCAGGATTTCAATTTCTGTCAGGTCCCAGCTGGGTTTAGGCTGGAACCCCCGCTGTGGTGTGGTGCAGGGGGTGTGTTCATGGCACCCCTCCCTCAGCAGACCCTGCGGAGCACCTGCAGACCCTGACCCTTGGACTTCAGGTCCCCTGGACACTCCTGACACTTCTCCTTCCATCTCTGTCCAGCTCACCTGAGGGCCCTGGGACTCCTCAGCAGTGTCCCTGCCCTGGCTGAGCTGCTCTCCATGGCACAGATGGGAACATGGGACACATCCCACCCCCACTGGAGGATCTAGATCCAATCCTGACCTGCTGCATCTGCAGACAAAGCCATGCCAGGAAATCCCCACCAGGTACTTGGATGCTGTTGGGGGGCAGTGGGCTTTTCCCGAGGAGTCTCATCATGTTCCCTTCTGCCTTTCATCTCCCCGAGGGTTGCATGTTTCTGATCCCCGACATGTCCCCTGCTTTCATTTTCGCCACCTTTGTAATTTGATTTTTCTTTTGATCTGTTTCACAATTTCCCCAATTTTCTGTTTGGATTTTGAAATTTGGCTCCTGCCCAGCAGCAATACTGTGCAAAAGCAGATTCCTTGGGAAAATCACAGGAACAGAATGTGCACGTAACGAGCCTTCTCCTGAAAAATTTCCCAGACAGCAAGGATTTGCAGCTTAGGGACTTCCCCAGCCCAAGGTAGTGTTGATGGCTTTAGTAACAGTGGGGGTTTTTCCTTCCATAAATCTACATGGTTTCTCCTTAAACTGCATGTGAGCATTTGGCTTCTGTGGCTTGGTGTCACCTGCAGCCCCAGAGCTCCTGGTGACAATGTCCTGGCTATGTGAGGGACAGCATCCAGTGGGGGGGGTTATTTAAAATGCCATTTAATGGCTCAACTCGATGCCACAGGAACTGTAAGTTCCTGTGCACTCTCTAGCAGAGTGAGAGGTCTGGACAAGCTCTGTTGTTCCTGCATCCGTTGTGTCTCATCCAAACTGAGGGACCCCAGCCCTGATCTCTGATGCTGCTGCTGCGACTCCCCACACCTTTCCCTGTTCCACGGCAGCCCTGACCGAGGTGGGAGCTGGCAGGGGCCTGATCTCTGCCTGGATCTCCATCAAAGCACCCTGACACCAGGCTGCTCAGAGGCCCCAGCTGCTGCTCCTTGCCATTCCCCCGGGACGAGCTGAGGAAAGCCCCAAACCATGCAGGTAAAGGGTCACTGAGTGCTGGTGCAGCAGCAGTGCTCCAGAACCTTCCCTGAATGAGCCTCGGGCTGGTTCCCTCCTCAGCCCCCAGCTGGTGGAACAAGCACCATTGTCACAGGATAATGCAGCCCAGTGGGGCAGGGGGGAGGGATCTGTCTCCTGCCTGGGGTGGGAACGTTGGCATCTGAGCTGATTCATCATCTCCTTAGGGACAATGAGTTTCCAATGTACAACAAGGGCTTAATTAAGCTCAGATTTCTATGAACATATCACCTCAAACCTCCTGGGTGGTCATCAAGGAGAACAGGGCCAAAATAGGAAAAATAGAGGGAATATCTGCCACTCTGTTCTCCTCATTGCCAGTGAAGACCCAGGAGAACCCGGGCAGATGCTGGAGACTGTGGGGAAGGGAACCAAAGGTCCTGAGTGATGGGATGGCCCAAGAGGGGCTGGGGCTCCTCAGCTGGGGTCTCTCAAAAGGATGAATGCAATTCTTACTTGGGCTGGTTGTAATTCCTGGCAGCCACAGAAAGGATTTCTCCCAGCCTGGGCAGCCCAGGCACACCCAGTGCACTCGTGGCCTGGAGCCAGCCTGGGACAGGGCAGGGGTGTCTCTCACACTGCTGCAACAGGGACTGAGCTCAGCAGAAACACGAGGACCATGTGCTGGCCAAAGGTGCCTCAGGAAGAGTCTTTGGGGACAGGCAGTGCCATGGGACACCCCAGACTCCGAGGGCGTTGGGGTATCAGGGAATCCCTCAGGCCTTGCTCCTGATTTTTGTTTTTTGTAGCTGTAAAGGTCCTGTGTGGTGCCTGTGTGCCCGGGCAGTGCTGCTGGCAGGAGCTGCAGTGGTAGGAAGCACATTATGAATTACTGCAGAAGATGTGACCTGACCTGATGTGGCATGACAGAAATGTGAAATATTGCTTACTTCTTGGGGATGGGACCTGCCAACCCTGTGAAGCCAAAAGGAAACTGCATCTGAATTAGAGGGAGGGCTGGATGGTGCTGTCACCTCCCTGTCACCTCCTCCTCTCTGGGGTGTCACTGAGAAAGGGGCTTGAAACCCTTTTGCTGCCCATCCCAAAGCTTTCTTCCCCTGAGAAGGGAAGGGGCTTTTGTTTTGTGGGCTGTGCAAACCCTGGTGATTCCATGGGCTCCTGGACACCCTCCCTGGAGTGTGGGACCTGCTGCCAGGCTCTCTGAGCAGGGCAGGGCTGTATGGACCCATTTACAACTCAGATGAGGAGAGGGCTGGGTTTTGCAAAGCCCTGGCTGGGAAAATGTGAGTATTATGCCCAATACATTTAATCAATACCTGAGTATCAGAAATTCCTGTGAAGTCAAACCCAGCATAAAAGAAACATTGAGTGGGATTTTTTTTTTTTGCGTCAAAACGCCTTTTCTCCAAAATCTCACAATATTTGGCTCTTTGTGGTGAATCAAATGAAGCCAGGTGGCAACTGAAATGGGATTAAAAACACCCTAGATAAAAGCCCTATGTAACCTGTAGGTGTGAAATCACTGCTGATACAGGTCCTTGCCCAGATGGCCACAGCACAGTGCACAGAGCAACAAGCAGCTGGCTCAGAAATTATCTGCTTTAGAAAAAACATGGCCATTGTGCCTGGGGAAATGCCCCTAAACCTGCTGTCAAACCAGCACAGATCAAATCAGCTCTGAAATAAAATAACTGAACTGGAGAGGCATCTACAATGACAAGCCCTGGAGCATGACCCCAGGAACTGGGATATAGGAACTTGCCAGGACAGAAGACAACTGTTCTTCCAGGCTCTCATGGGTTTTGCTGGCTCGGGAGCTCCACGGCAAAGCCTGAGCCCTGGCCTTGCACTGTGCAGTGGAGCAGTGGGAGCTGCCTCACCCATTCGAGGATGGAGGGACCCACCTGCCCCCATTCGAGGGGACCCCCTCAGGTTCTCTTGCTGCCTTCCTATTTTCCCCAATTTTCCTCTCCCCTGATGAGTTACAGCCTTGTTCTCCAGAGTCCTCAGCACACCTGAGCCTCAGCCCCGCCTCTGGCAAAGCCTTTTCCCTTTGTGCTGCTGGAACAAAGTCCTGAGGCAGCACAGAGCCACTCATGCTCCTGCTCTTGGACTTGCTTCATGCCCAGCTCCTCCACCCTGTCCTCCTCCAGGTCTGTCTGGTGTCTCTCCTGACATCTTTTCTTCAGACACCAGCTCTTCTTCTCTTTATCCTCCTTCTGACCCAGCTCTTCACTGGCCAGCCAGACTCCTGAGGTCCATTGGATTTTCCCCAAGAGCCACTCCAGGGCTGTGCTCCTCCCTCCTTTCTTGGACACCCTGTCCCACGCTGGGCTCTCTCTCCTCGTGCCAGGCAGGAATTGTGGGGACAGGCCCTGCTCCAGCAGCTGCCCAATAATCCCAGAAGGAAGAGAGGTCTGGGGACAAGAAGAGCACTCACATTGTCCCACACGCTGTCACTTGGACATCTCCTGCTGAGACTCACCTCCAGCTGTCCTGCCATGAGAAGAGCAGAAGGCACAGCCAGGGCTGTCCTTCCTTAGCCCAGCACCTCTCCCAGGCTCCCCTGTGCTGGCAGAAGGAAGCAGGACCTAGAAGGGCAGGTCCCAGCCCCCTGCCTGGCCCCAGGCTGTGCTCAGTGTGCCCAGCAGCTCAGCCTTTTCTGCTGGCAGCTCTTCAGTGCAGACATTGCTCCAGCTGGGCTGTGATGGGAACACCAGGGAGTGTGGCTGCTCCTCCATGTGCCCTGTAGCTCCCACCTGCCCCCAGACACTTCCACACTGCTCAGAGTTCCCTCCCTCAACCCAGCCAGAAGGGAAAATGTGTCCTGCCAGCCATAACTCTCCCAACAGAAGCAGATACTGCCGGAGGTGTGAAAATGTGGCCTCCAAACTGTTTGGGAAGGCACCTTGCTCACATCAGAGACACTTCCCAGGAGGCACCAGAGAGGTGTCTGGGCCCTCTGCCCCACCACTGCTGAACTGCCTCCCTTGGCAGCCCCCCGCAAGCTGCTCGGTCCTTGGGATTCCCTTTCTGGGGCTCAAGGGCTCAAACATCAGCACAGGATTGTCCTCTGCTGGCACTTCATCTCCTGGGTTCCGGCCAGTCCCCCCCCCCCCTTCCTCAGCAGGTCTGGGTGGAGCTGCACTGTCCTGTGGGGTCCAGTGCTCTTTCCTTCCTCTACGAGGCTCTGTGGCTCTCCTGGGAATCTGTGTGTTGGGCAGAGCAGTGCTGGACTTCCAGGAATTTCCAGGACTCCTGGAAGCCCCTCACGTGCCACAGCTTTGCCCAGAGCCGCCACCCCTCCCATTCCCTCTGGTCCCTTGGCAGAGGTGCTGTGGCAGCTCTGCCCTGCCCTGCAGTGCTCCCTTCCCCAGGCAGGACAGGGCGAGCACACCCAGGCAGGTCCCTGACACACTGAGCACCCAGGAGGGGCTTAAGGGTGTCACAGCTTCTCCCCGAGTCTGAGAAAAGGGACCTGGGCTGCTCTAGAACCCAAAGGACTGGGACTGTGCTGCTCCAGAGCACAGCAAGTCTCAGCAGAGCTGCAGAGGCTGCACTGGGACCTTCCTTGCCAAAGACATCGAGGCCTGGAGGTGACACTGGGGACCACAGCACGGTGCTCTCCACGTGGTTCCACTCTCAGGGGGCTGCCCTCCTCCTGAGCTGCTCCCAGAATCTGCCTGGGGACATCTTAAACCTTCACAGATGTACAAGTGCATTCCCTGAGGTGCTCTCAGAAAATGCTGATGCCCATAATTCCTTGATGCCCAGGCTTGTATCCTCTGCATAATGTTGTGGTAGCAAGGAGTCAAAAAATAAGAGGGTTATCAAAAGCAATCCCCCCTCCCAGTCATTCCTATACATTCGCTGGAAAATGTGGGTGTTTCATCCCTGGCAGTGTCCAAGGCCAGGCTGGACAGGGCTTGGAGCAGCCTGGGACAGTGGCAAGTGTCCCTGCCATGGCAGGTGGTGAATGAGGTGGGCTGTAAGGTCCCTTCCAACCCAAACCATCCTGGAATTCTTTGAAAAATAGCATCAAAAGTGTTTCTTACACAAACATCCCTGAACAGGGGTGACAAAATCAGCAAATCTCTGTGTCTCACCTGATGAGCCCTGCCAACAGCGGGGAAGGAGAAGAGCTTTTCAGAGGGGCAGGGAAATGGAACTTTGCTGCTCCTTGAATATTTGGGCAACAAGGTTGAGATGAGGCTGCAGCTGAGCAGTTCATGGGGAGTCAGGAGGGTCCTGGGACAGTCCTGGGTGTTGGGGAATTCTGAAAGGGCTGAAACAGTTACACTGCCCTTCTTCACCCCATCTTTCATGGTATCTACTACTCCCATCTCACCCCCTTCATGAAGGCACAGGCTTTTGTGACACTCAGCCGTGCACCTCCCTCTGCTTCCCTTCCCAAACCACGGCCCTGCTCAGCCTGTGCCACCAGGGCCAGGGGGCAGAGCCCAGCTCAGGACAGGGCAGGGGAGGAGAGCAGGGCTTCCTCTTCCTCCTGTAGCAGGACTGGTGGGAGATGGTGACTGTTCATGCTGTCCCTCCCCTAAAATCACCAGTCCTTGACAGCTCATCTCTGCAGCCAGGCAGGGACAGGGCTGAGGGATGCTCTGCCCTGGGGAAGCGCCAGAAGGGAAACAAAAAGGACAAGCCCAGGTGCAGACTGGACAGCAGCACTGGTCCCAGTAGCAGAGAACAGCTCCTTTCCCTCTGCATCCTGAGGCACCCAAGGATCCTGCAGGGATTCTTTGTCTCTGGGATGTGCTGGATTTGTCAGCCTGCACACACCTCTGCCTGTTGGCAAAGCACCTCCCAGATACCGGGCTCTGGGGGAGGGTGGGACGCACGGCAGGGCACCTCCAGCTCGGCACGGAGCCCTCCTCATCCACTGCCGGGCAGGGCTGCCTTCACGTGCCCGGCCAGACCCTTCCACACCTGTGGCTCCTCAGTCCTGGCATTCTGTGGGAGTGTTTTCAGAGGGTAGGCATTGCACCCTTATCCCAGTGGCCACTCCGGGGTTCTGGAAACTTGCTTCTGAGTTCCTCTGTGAAGGTTTGTGTAATTCCACTTGGGAGGATCAGGCTGGGTGTTAAACCCCCTTCCCCTGGAGGGTTGTGCATGTGTAGGACGAGTGCCCAGGGAGGTGTGGGGATGGGCATCCTTGGGGGTCAGCAGGACTTGGCTGGACAAAGCCACAGCCATCCTTGTCTAGATTTGACAGCTGCCTGTCTCGGGATGGGAGGTTTGTCTGGTGACCCCAAAGGGTCTCCTTCCCCCCAGCATCTCTAGAAGGTGTCACTTGTGCCATGCATGTTTGGGTACACGTGTCTGCGGGAGCTGCTCCGTGCTCTGGGGCGTGCTGGGATCCACATCCGTGAACGGCAGAGCAGCGAGCTGGGGGGATGTGCTGGGGGGCTGCTGGGGGGCTGCTGGGTGCCCGGGCACAGCAGATGCCTCTTCACCTCTTCCCTGACGCTTCCCTGCCCTAACAACTGCCCGAAGGCAGTGCCGAGGCTTGGAAATGGGGTGTTCCCCTGCTGCACCCACTGCTATCGTTCCGTGGGGCACTGCCGGGCATCCCGGAGCCTGGTGCTGAGCCCCACCGAGTCCCGGGGCACAGAGCCCCGGGGGTCGCCTTGGGATCCTGCGGGGATGGAGGGACCCGGCGGTGATGGAGGGACCCGGCGGGGATGGAGGGACCCGGTGGGGAAGGAGAGACCCCGCGGGGATGGAGGGACCCGGCGGGGATGGAGGGGCCCGGTGGGGATGGAGGGATCCCGCGGGGAAGGAGAGATCCCGCGGGGATGGAGGGACCCGGCGGGGCACGACCCGGCGCGGAGTCCCCGAGGGCTGGGGGGGCGGCGGGTCCCCAGGGAGCCCCGGAGGTTCCCGGCGGCGGTGGGACGGGACGGGACGGGACGGGACGGGGCCGCCCCGCCTCCCGCTTAAAGAGCCGCGGCGCCGGGCGGCCCGCAGCGAGCTGGGACCGGCACCGCCCGCACCATGCGCTCCGCCGCCAAACTGAGCCGCATCCTCCTCCTCCTCCTCCTGCTGCCGCCACCGCCCGCCGCCNTCGCTGCGAGGGGGTCCCGGCCGAGCCGCGCACCTGCAGCGCCCGGCGCATCCCCCGCAGTGCCCAGGGCAGCGCGGGCACCGCGGGCACCGTGCCGGGCGATGCGGGGCAGGGCGTGAGGGAAGGGGACACAGCGAGCTGGGCTCGCAGGAGCCTCCCCGAGCTCCCGGCGAGCCCGGACAGAGGGGACCAGGGGAGGATCAACCGTGTAAGAGCGGGATGTGGAAACGGGTGGGAAATTCTGTTGGCTGGGAGGAAAAGTGGATTATAGCCCTGAAGTGTGCTCCGGGTGTGCTCAGGGTGCGAATTAGCCCCGGGAGCGGCTGGCATTGATCCCTCCCTGCGGGAGAAGGTGGGAAGATGGGGCTGGCACAGGGAGCCAGGGCTCAGCAGGCAGGGATGGGGGACAGGAAGGTGCTGCGAGGCTCCACGGCTTAAAGCCAGCCCAGGGACGGAGGCAGAGCTGCTGCTCCAGCCCGGGACACCGCAGGATCAGAATCACTTGGGCACAGCTGTCCCTGCGTTTGTGTCTTCCCCTCACGTTTTAGCTTGCTTGAGATAAAGGCAAAGATGGGTTTGTAACAGGTTGAGTCAATGCAGAATTTCCCATGCAGAGTGTCCTGCGGGCTTTTGTCGTGTTTTCTGTGTGAGCTGCTCCTCAGGCAGGATTTCCAGCTCGCATGGTAAGCAGAGCTGTCGGTGCACATATCAGCGAGGGCAGAACAGACAGGAGCATTTGTAATTCAGTGCTTCAGCACTCAGGACTGGTCTGTGCTGCCTTGCACACGTGGAGGGTCCTGTTCCCTCTCCACGGATCCCCCCACCACACGCCAGAGGCTTCTTTAAAGCTGTATTTGCTGGGAAGTGTCTGTTGGCTTGGTACTTCTCACCTAGGACACGGCTGGTATTTCATTCCTGCTGCAAAGCTTCCTTAAATCATCTGGATTTTAGATTTATTGATTGTATCATTCAGCCTAATTCACACCTAAGCCCCTGCTGGGGGGCTCCCCTTTCTCAGTCACTCAGAGCCTGTGTCAGCACTCACTCCACGAAGGGCTTGGGCTGCAGGGAGAGTTTGGCTTTCCAGCCACAGGGATGTGCACGTGGCTGTGCCAGGGGAAGTGAATGAATTTGTGCTGCCCTTCCAGATAACAGCACAGAGCTGTCACTGACCACTGCTCAAGCTGGTCTTTGTTAAAGCAGCCTGAGTGATCCTTTGCTCTGTGTCAATGATTTATTTTGGCTTTCTGGGCTCATAAAATCTGTGTGTGCTGCCTCTTGACCGTGCACAGCTCAGGATCTGAGGCTGTCGGTTCAATTTTCAATTTTCAGTGTGGGTTTCTTCCCTTGAGGGGTCTGACACAGGTGTGTCCTGTGTATTCTCACTTCTTCATCTGAAAATCAACAGAAGAAACCCAAGTCTAAGAACTCAGTGAGTTTGGTGGTGATGAGCAGTGTGATACATGGGTGTTTTCAGATACAAAATTGAGTCGATAGACTCGAGAGGAACTTAAATATTTTAGAAGTGAATGTTTGATGTGGCTTGGGGAGAAAACCAATCTCACACTTAAATTCTTACTCAGCTGGAGGGGCCTGGGGACCCTGGGTCAGTGGTCTGCTTCTAAGTTTAGCCAAAGAGGAGAGACCTGGGCATGTGAGGCAAATATTGGCTTTCCAAACACTTAGTGGAGAAAACCTGCAAAGATGTAAGAACAAGAGAAGGAGGCTTTTGGGTGGCAACATGCACAGATAGGACCTGAGCCCCTTCTGCTGTGGATGTGGCAAAGGTGAAGTATTGCAGGTTCAAAAGGTGAGGGAAATGCCAAGTCTGATTCCATCAGGGCAAAGGTAAAGCATGAAGTGGATGGGATAGTCCAGCAAAAATGGTCCAAGGGCCTGGCAAAGATGCAGCCCACCTTTAAATACAGAAAACAAAGTTCTGCCAGAGTGAGCACAGCATTACAACAGATAAATTCAGAGAAACCCAGAATGGGTTGGGTTAGAAGGGAACTTTAAAGGTCACCCAGTCCCACCCTCTGCAATGGGCAGGGACACCTTCCACTGTCCCAGGCTGCTCCAAGCCCTGTCCAGCCTGGCCTTGGGCACTGCCAGGGATCCAGGGGCAGCCCCAGCTGCTCTGGGCACCCTGTGCCAGGGCCTCACCTCCCTCACAGGGAGGAATTCCTTCCCAATATCCCATCCATCCCTGTCCTCTGGCTGTGGGAAGCAATTTTTGCATTATGGTTTTAGGACAAGGGGGAATGTCTTTTAAATGGCAGCAGCTGTGGGCAGAGCTCTGACCCCATTCCCAGTACTGGAGCTGCTGGCTCACTGGTGTCTGTGCCCTGGCTGTGCTTGAGCAGGTCCTGAACTCCTGGTGCTGGGTCCACAGGGGCCAAAATAAAACTTGCTTTTAGGAGAGGGAGAGAAAATAAGCTGTGTGTGACAGGTGGCCTGGCTGTTGCTGGGGTTGTGTTGGGCTTGCCTGGGTCTCTGGATGCAGGAATCCAGGAGTGTCCAGTGTCCTCACCTCCTGACTCCCTTTGTGCTGGTTTTGCTTCCACCTTTGCTTCAATCCTCCCCCACCCTGCAGCCTCCTGTAATGAATTCCCTCCTTTTCATGCTTTTCCTGTCAGAATGTTCAGCTCCTCAGGTAGTGGGAATATCTCCAGACCTCATTAAAAGCTCTAAGCCTCCTGTTGTCTCCTTGTTCATGTTTCACAAGGTGAAAAGGCATTTAGGATGTGCTGGAGGGCAAAGAGCTTCTCCCAGGGCAGAATCCAGAACAGACCCACCCCAGGCAGGAGGGTGGTGGGAAGGTGGAAGTACCAAACCTGATCAAAGCCTTCTCCTGGGGAGATGTGGAACAGGCTGGGACGTGTCTCATCCATGGGCCAGGCTGGCCCCTGCTCCGTGGGCAGATTTCTTTGTAACTCATCCTGAAATACCTGTGGTGGCTGCAGAGGTGCCTGGGATCTCACAGGATGTGCTGCCTGGGCTCACAGCTCCTCTTGACTCAGCCCTACCCATGCCCTCTGTATTTAGTGCTGGTTCTGCTCTGTCAAAGCCAGTGGCACACTTTTTGCTCATTTCCTGATGGAAGGGATTTTTGGGGCTGTTAGAGGGTAAAAACAGCACGTGGCTTGCAGGGCTATTGAAGCTGGGCCTTGCATAGCTTTGGAAACAGCATCATGTGTCAAATGATACCTTAAATGAAATATGATCACCCCTAAAAAAGCTGTCCTCACATCTCCTGGATCCTTCTAGAATGTCCAGCCCTGGTTTCCACCCCATTAGCCCAGGTAGCCACGTGCCATTGCTTCCCTTGGTAAACCTCTTACTGCAGCATTTCCCTGGTAAGTCTAATGGACCAAATGCACTTCAAATAGCAACTCTGGTGCCCAGTTCTGAGTGCTCCTGGAAAGGTTCCTGAGGATCTTTCTCTTCCTGTTGAGCTGATAATTAAATGCTGATATTATTTCCAGGCTGCATCACTGTTCCTCAAAGGACAAATCCTCTTTCAGGAAGGTTTGTTACAGCAGCATTTTTAGTCACACAGAATACTGGGCTATTAAAAAAGAGAGAGAAAGAGCAGAAATGGAGAGGGAAGGAAACCCTCAGCTGATATTTGGGAAGACTGAGGATGGAGTCTGTGGTGAAACAGCAGAGGGGCTGTGGGGCTGCAGAAGCATTGCAGAGGGAAAGGCTTTTCATGGCTGCCTTTTGATTCTCTTCAGCTCCCAGACTCTCTTCAGTCACTATCTCAGTGTAGCACAGGCTCTAAAGACCCATCCCAGCGGGTGTTGAGTGTTTCATGCCAACATGAAATTCCAACAGAAATGCTCTGGGGAATGTGGCCAGTCCAGAGTCGGACTGAAAATCTGCTCTCCCCTGTAATGACTGCCCAGCTGCTGCCCTGGGCTGGGACCAGCCCTGGAACTGCCCTGGGATCAGGATCACATGGAGATACTTCATGTGGCTGAGCTGGGAGGTGGAGGGAGTCAAAGCAAGGATGTCCAGATTGTGGGAGCCCAGAGCAGGTGAGGATGGAGAGCCCTGTGCAGGGCTGGTTATTGCTGGTTACTGACCTGGTTATTGCTGGTTATTGACCTGGTTATTGCTCTCCTCCCAAGCTGGCAGCTCTTCTGATGCAGGAATTTTATATCCTGCTCTCTGTGGAACTGCAGGAGAATTCTTTTAAAAAAATGAATCTGGACCTGGACACATCATCTGTTACTGCTGCCAGGCAGGGCTTGCAGCAAACAGCAAACAATCCATCTCAAAGGATTCTGACTCACAACGTTGTGTGAACTCATCTGAGGTTTTAATTCAAGCTTTTTCTCGTTGTGAGGAGCAGAAACTTGATAGAAAACCTGGAGGATAACAGGTATAGAGACACCTGCCCGAGGGGCTGGAATGACAGCTCTGATGGGCGACAGTAAAAAGCTCTGATATCACCTGTTAAATCTCAACATTGATTATTAAGATTTATAGTTTAGATGATCTGGGGAGTTCTGCCACCTCCTTTGCAGGCAGTGGGGGTACAAAGCAGAGGAACCATCCTGATGAGTCAAAACTGCACAACACTCACAGGCCATCCTTTCTCCAGGGACAACTGGGGAGGATTGAATTGTGCTGTTTCTGAAAGGATGAAAACTCTGTTTGACAGAGCAGAGCTGGGGACCTCTGTGCACTTCTCAGGCCTTGGTTTGATCTGTAGTTCCCTCAGCCTTTCCTGAAGCCTTCTTGCAGCTCTCCGTGGGGTGTAGATATTCCTGTGGAACATGAAAGGCCCCTGAAATCAGATATGGAGTCCTGTTGTGGGCTGCTTTGATTTTCTCCTTACTTGGGAGAGGTAGGAAAGGCATATTTTTACTGGATTTTAAGACCTTTCAGATCCAGAGGACACTGGGCATTGCACAGGCTCTCATTAAAAGTCTCTTAAGCAGCTGGAATGTGGCTGGAAGGAGATTAAAGGAAATAGATGAATTTAGCAAAGTGCTTAGACAGAAAAGGAGAGAAAAATAAAGTTGGAGATCCTTATTGTTCTTTCAGCTTGCGAGCAGGTGTGCATTAATTCAAAGAGTTCACTTTCTTTGCCGTATGGTCTGTAGATAATAAACTCTAAATCATCTAAAACGATGCAGTTTGCCTGACTGCAAATATCTGCATATTGTATATTTAATCTTGTATGAATGTTTGCATACCCCGATCTTGATCAGATCCTGTGTTGGCTCTGCCCTGATAAAATGCAGTTGTGGTGGGAGCCTGCAAAGCCTCCACTCACAGGGCAATCTCTGTGGCTGTCCTGGCTTCTGCTCCCAGCTGTGCCACTGTCACCTGAGTGGCCTTGGGCATCTCCTTGAATTCCCCTGCTGCTCGTCTAAATTGAAAGTGCTGTGAGAGGTGAGTTTTGGGAGCTGTGTCTGTGCTCTGTGAGACTCCTGATCCTGGGAGCCTCAAACACAGTGGTGGAATTATTTCTATAATTTACAGAATTATTTGCTGCTGACATCGCCCTGCCTCAGGTGAGAAGGGTGAGAGTTTGCACAAGGGAGGCTGTCACAGAAAGGTGTGTTCTGGGTAGCTTTAGTCACTTGGATTTACCAATTTACTGCTTATTTCATAGCTGTGTTCTATCCATCCAGTTATTTCTGACCTCTTTTAGAGGAAAACCAAGTTACTCCATGTGTTGCAACTTCAGAAATTCAACAAAAACAACAACAATAATAAAAATAATAATAAATGTTAAGTAGGTTTGCCTGTGCAACCACTTCTCTGTATAGGATGCTGCATTACCTCTTTCAGAATTTAAAGCATTGCTGGATCCAGTTTTAGGAAGTGTTTTTCCCATGAACTTTTTGCTTTGAATGGTGAAAATGATGAATTAGAGTCGGAATGTCTGTGTGTGGTCCCAGGCTGTATTTGCTGTGCACTATTGAGATGGCTCTGGAAATGGAATCAAATACTTCAAAGGTTTTTATGGTGCCTTTCTTCTACAAATATCCCAACATCCTTCAGAGCCTGGAGAATGGCAATGCCACCTTCTCCCCAATCCCACTGGCCACTGGCAGGCCAAAGGACATCCTTGAGATAATCCCTGCCCAGGACTGTAAAACTCAGGCCAAAGGTTGATGTGGGTCCACCACCTTCACCAGCTAATAACAAATGTGAAGACAAAAGCATGAGCAGAAGTAGGGTGGCAGACTGAGATGCTCCTTCAGAATCTTTTCCAGCTTCTGGCAGTCTGCACATCCAGAATTTCCTGTGTCAAAGTATCTTTGTGTTTAATGGTGCCTTTATGACTCTGCCTTCCATGGATTGTATGAATACATGGATTCTTTACATTCCCTGTGCCCCGCATTGAGAAGGGCTGCAAGTTGAACTACAGCCTCATTTATTTTAAGTCTAAAATTTAATAAATTCTCACAATTCCCCCTGATTCTTCTATTTTAGAGATCAGAATAATCTTTACTCACTTGGAGGCCAGTCCTGCTTCCAGAGCTCTGCGTTTTGCTATTATCCCTTCTTCTCCTGGTGGGAATTGTGGATTCTATCTTACAGAAGCTTTTTTGGAAATCTGTCAGCTGTACATGTCCAAGCAGACAGTAACATCTGCCTTGCCCTTGATCTGTGTGTGCAGTGACTCCTTCAGGTTTAAGGGGCCTGACCACCTTCCACAGGAGTTGTGTTGACTCTTCTCAACTGTTCTGCATTTAATCTTTGCCCACCAATTCTGCTCCGGTTTTAGAGTTTCCCTGAGCTCATCCAGGACAGCTCATGCCTGGTTTGTGTCATTCACCACATCTCTTGTAAATCTTGAAGATCCCTTTGCCACCTTTTCTCCGTTTCACACAGGTTTCAGCAACACCTTTGCACCATGTTCTCCTTCCTGAGCCAGCACCTGGATGTGAATCAGACACCCCTGGGCTACAGAAAACCTCACAGCCTTGGCTTTACAGCTGCCACGTGAAATTCATCAGCCCCCCCACAAACCAGGGGGAGCTCAACAGCCTTTAGTGAAACTGTGTCTGCTCAAGGGCTGAATTTCTGACTTTACGTTCACCTGATGGCTCTTGCTTTGCTCTGCCTGTTCTCTCTGCTGCCCAGGAGAAGGGATTCATGGGGTTTTTGGCCAATGCCCTGGGTCCTTGGGATGAGCATGTGTAGTGGCAAGAACAGTGAGCAGTTATCCTGCAGTTCTCTGGTTTTCCCCAGCTGAGGTCGTGCCCTGGGACTCCTCTGGAGTCAGAGCCTCTGCACTGAGCTCCTGCTACTTCTGAACCCCTGGGAAAGTGAAGAGCTCAGGGCTGATCACAGCTTTCCTAGGAAGGGGGTGATTGGTCTAAACAGTCAGTGAAGCCACTGCTGCTGTCTGAAATACCTGACAAGATGTTTTAGCTGGAATTTAGGATGTATTAAAGATGTTTTAGCTGGAATTTAGGACACTAAAATGAGCATGGAGACTGGCAAGAGGGGAGATCTTTTTGGTCTGGAGGGGATTTTGGGGAGGTAGGATGCCTGGCATGAGTGGCAGGCCTGCTGGCACGTGGCCAGTCAGTAGTTTGGTACATGGAGTTGGGAGTGTTGCAGCTGTGCTCTCAAGCAGTGAGTGATTTGTGCTGTTATATCAGGCTCTGAAACTCTTCAGTGACCCCTCCCACTTCCTTACTGCCTCTCCCTGTGCTCTGAACTTGGGAAACTTTGGTGCCTGGGAGCACAGACACTGCATGGCAAAGGGAGAGGAACCACATTCCCACTCTGCTTGTTGACCAGTGCACTTTTCTAGGATGTCAGTGCTGGAATCCCAGTGCCAGGCAAAGCCCAGGTTCTGGGTGAGGGCTGTTATTCTGACATAACAGCAACACCTCTGCTGAGCCCAGCGTTGCCCCACTGAGCTGGGTGCTGAACATCCCTAAACCAGACTTTTGCTGACCCCTGAGCCTGTCCCTGCCACGCAAATGTTGGCACATCTTGATCTTCTTGAGCTTCAGAGCTTGTGCCCAGTGTGTGCTTGTGCTCCCAGGACATCCCACCCCCGTGAACAGGTGGGTTCACCAATGTGTGTTGGGTTTCAAGCACCAGGGAGAGCCAAGCAAAGCCCTCAAGCTGGTTCATCATGGGTTGGTCTCAGTGCCTTGGGTCAATCTCATGTCCCTCAGGTCTGCCTTGAGCAGCCTCTGGGCAGGGTCTGGGGCCAGCCAGGGCTCTGACCTGTGCACTCTGAGCTGCTCTCTGAAGTTCATCAAGCCATGTTAATTTGAGTTTCTTGGGCTGAACCTGGCCCCAAAGCTCCGTCTCTGTTTCCAGCATTGCCTCTTTATTTCTTGGCTCACTGGGACATCTCCTGGTTCTGTCCCCAGCTCAGCAGTGACAACGGGAGGGAGAGATTCCTCTCACCCACTTGGTTTCTAAGGTTCAATCCTTGTGTGATCCACAAGGGTTCCAAGGTTCTTGGGTAGTTTGCAGGTCTCTGGGTGAGTCCGTGTGTTAGTTAATTGACTTTGTTCTTAATTACAGATGTGTGAGCACATCTGGGGGTTGTAGGCTCCTGTGAGAATGGGTACAGGGTGCTGTGGGATTAGGTCAGCAGAGCTGTGCTCAAACTCCTGCACCTGGATAGGCTGAGCTGACTACAGGGAGATCTAGAAAATAGCTCAGGACAGCTCAGGAACACACTTCATATATCTACAAAGTACAGGGGGGCTCAAATTACAGCTGCAGTGCTTGACTTGAATGCTCCATCGTGAAGGAGAAGTGTCCAAAAAGAAAGGTTCCAGAATATTTCCACTGATCTGTCTGGTTTGGGCATTTTTGGGGGCAGGGGTTGAGGCTCTGTGAGTCTGGGTTTAGGAAGCAGGTGACACTCCTGGTCAGTGCTGCTCCCAGTTTGCAGCCCCCAAATCCTGCATCAAAGTAAAATAACTTCTCTCTGATTTCAAGCATCCTGAAGATACCAGGTAAGATGAGTTTTGCAAGAGAAATATTGCCTTGCCAAGGGAAGTGAAACCATTTGTCTCCAATATTTGTGACGTATTTCAGCTGAATTGCATTAACACAGAAATGCATTGCAGTTGCATTTGGCAGGACATTTTTATTTGACCTTTCCCGTGTTTTTTTCAGCAAGGATATGTTTTCCAGCAAAACTCATGCCTGTGGAGGAAGGTGGTCACTGGTAGTGTCCTCCCACTGGCCTTTGCAAGCTGTGGGGTGTGGTACCAGTGCACACAGACCCTGGGGAGGAGCTGGCTGCTGCCCTCAGGAGTCACACAGAGCTGTGACAGAGCAGCAGCCGGGCTCTGTGTGTGACCCTGGCTGTGCTGGGGCCCATGAACGGGTCTTGTCCTGTTCTCTCCATGGAGCCAAGAGAACTTCCATGGGGCTGATGGTGACAACTCACATGGGTTTCTCCTCCTCCCCATGGCGTCAGTCTGGGACTTTGCCCCCGTGAGTGGAGGGAATGGGATACCAGATGTAATCAATCTGTATTGATTAATCTTCTGAGCTGGTAAAATGCCCCGACCTGCAGCTTCCTGAATATCCTTCCCTTCTTCCCCTTTTCCGTGATGGTGATCTTAGAATCACCACAGAATCCCAAACTGGTGTGGGCTGGAATGGACCTTTAAAGACCACCCAGCCCCGTCCTGTGCCATGGGCAGGGGCACCTCGGGGTGGCTCAGAGCTCCTGTCCAGCGTGACCCCGAACCATCCCAGCCATGCCTCCCGTAACTCACAGCCTCTCCTGCTTCTTTCCTTCCAGCCTGACCGGGAAAGAAGCTCTGACCCACTTCCCGTCGCTGGGCGCCCCGGGGGACTCCGGCCCGGGCAAGGGGCACGTGAAGCAGTGCGAGCTGCTCCAGCTGTCCCGCAGGCAGAAGCGGCTGTGCCGGAGGGAGCCGGGGCTGGCGGAGACGCTGCGGGACGCGATCCGCCTGGGGATCCTCGAGTGCCAGTTCCAGTTCCGCAGCGAGCGCTGGAACTGCAGCCTGGAGGGCCGGCCCAGCCTGCTCAAGAGAGGTACAAGGTAGTTGGTGTGCAGGGAACTGCCCGCGGCCCCGGCGTGTCCCAAATTCAGTCTCACTCGAGGCACAGCGAGGCGGCAGACGGGGCTGCCGCGATCTGTTCACCCAGCCACGGCTCCTTTGCCACCGAATAATCCTGGTCCTCCTCTTCCCAGCGGGGCTTGCCAGGGACTGGGAATGGGAGGAGGGCCACATCCGTGCCTGGTGGGCTCTTCTCTGAGAGCAGAGCTCCTGACACTGAGCTCCCTCCCCAGCTGGGGTGATGCTGGGGGAAAGCAGGGTCAGTGCTCCGTGGCAGGGGACAGAGAAGAAAAAAATCCTTTTACTGCCTTGGATATCCATACATGTAAACCTCTGTTATTCTCAAATACAAAATTTAAACCTGTTTACGGTTTGAAAAAGCTGTTTATCTGCATGCAGATTTCTCAGGGCATGTTGACAAATCTATCCTAAGACTCTTTTACATAAATTTGGAGAAATTTGGGCAGAGTGGACAGAAGACCCACTGGTTTTTTGTTTCCCAAAACGCTTTAGATGAAGAAATTGTCCTGTAAGTTCTGGATTTGAGGTAGAAGGGAACATTATAAATCCTTCCAATGCTTGAGAAAAATACAATGAAGATGGACACTGAAATTATTTCTTAATAAAAATTCCCAGAGAATGCATATAGGTTTGCCAGACCTGTCCTGATCCAACCAAAGCCTGACTGTTACAGAGTTTCAGCCCTTCAATAACTTCTATTAGCACTTACTAAGCTTCAGTCTTCAGATTTATTGAGTTTCAGTCCTTTGATAATGTTTAGCAACTTAATGTTCTCTAAAAAAAGGACCTGAAGAAGCCAGTATTAATTTTGATGAAAATCAGTGCTAATTTTAAATAACATTGGGATCAAAACTTTTAAATGTTTCCTTTTAAAATGATCAATTTTTATTATATTAAATATCAACTTAATATTTTAAGTCAGCACGTGCAAGATCAGATTTTCTTCATTGCAAGGCTGTACCATGAATTTTTTTAGCAGGCAGTGGAAGGAGCTGTCCGTGATCATTTTGAGTGTCTTTCTCACATCTGCACCTTCATCAACCTCAAAGAACTTGAAAATGACAATTGAATAATCCTCATCTTCAAATAGCTGGAAAACATTTAATTATCTGGCGGTGGCATGCCTTAACATTTCCATGGGCTCCTGACTGACAAAATAAAATATCACCTGTAATTTCAAACCTGTTTTGGCAGATGGGGATAAGTGTTTGAAAACTTTTATTACACAATCTTAAGGATCAAATGATGATTTAATACAGCCAAGTATGCTGTGTGCACCCCCTGTGTGACAGGACACTTGGCTGGGAGCAATTATTAGTTCTCATTTTCCTTTAGCTTGCAAAGGGGTTTGTTTCTTTCATAAAGAACATTAACGCTTTCAGCTGCCACTTTTGATCTGTTTGTGACATTTGTTGGAACTTTCTTGGAAATTGTTGGTCATGCAACTCTGCCCTGTCACCCAGGTAGTGATGAGGCGTTTAAATCATTTGATATCTCCATGGTTCTAGAGAAACCATGAAGAAAAATACACATTTTTAGCAGTCCTAAATGGTCTTATGAGTGCAAGAGAGTGAAAAAGGTCCTTCCCAGTGAGATGGGGCATTTTTGTAACAGGTGAAAAGCCACGCTCTATTTGCAATCACAACTGACAAACTTCTGTGACTGATCTGGATCATCAGTGCTTTTTCTGCTTCTAGAGATGCAAAAAAACAAACAAAAAAATAAGCCAAGGGTTTTCTGGTTCTTGAAATGCCAGCTTTATTTTACCAGTCTGCACCATTTGTTGCTCTTGATAATTGTCTGGGTACAACTGGGAAACTCCTTTTGCATAACCTGCAACCTTTCTGTGGCCACTGTCACTTAGGACAGCGATATCTCCTCAGTGATCCATGCAAAATCCTCCTGCATTCCTTCTCCACGTCTTTAAAGATCCATGGAAAGAGTTCAAGTTCAAATGATTTCAAGCCACCTTGTTACACAGGAGCAGTTGGTGTCTTTATAAAAACATGTAAAGCAGTGGTGACCTTTTGGTGTCCTGGGTATGCCATTAAAGGCTGCTGGAAGTCAGGTAAAGCAGGATTTCATCTCAAACAACTCAGTGATCTGGGGAAATAAATACCTTTAGCAAAGAGGTCAGAGCCAGCCACTCACAAAATCCTTCTTGAGAAATGAGTGCTCTGCAATCCTTCCATCCCTTAATCCATTCCTTTGCCTCCTGCTGGCTGGACTCTGACCTTCCAGCAGTGGTTTCACCGTTGTCATGGGGAATCCAGGAATGGTACAGCAGAGGAGTGGTGACTCACAGACACAGAATTTCCACGATGGGGGATTTGGAGAAGTCATTTGGACAAAGCCCTGAGCAGCTGGCATTGGAGCCAGCCCTGCTTTGGGCAGGAGGTTGTTCTGAAGACCTCGAGAGTCCTTCCATCCTAAACCTTTCTATACTTCTGTAGCCTTTTTGGTTGGTTTTGCTGTTGTTTTCAGAGAGATGCCTCCTCCACCTGCTCTGAAAGGCTCACATTCCTTCACTACAGCACTGAGAAGCCTCCGACCCTGAGCATCTTTCCTTTGGCAGAGTCACCCCACAGCTAAACTCCTCCCGTTACAATTTTCCCTGCGGTCTGGAGCACACCACAGCACACAACAGTGGTGCCACTGCAGCAAAAGTCCTTCTGTATTTATAGGCTGCCGAGCTAAGAAATCCTTCTGGAGAGCTCAGGGCAAGGCTTGGACACATGGAAGGTCCTACCAGAGGGAGCTGGTTTGCTGCAGCCTCCTGAAATTCATCTCTGTGCTGGATGTTTGCAGCCAAACTGCCCAGCAGAGACATCTGCACTCAGATGTTCCCCCTGCACCCAGAGCTTCAGATCCCATTTTGTCCCTGACAAAACACTCAGTGGGGTCAGGGGAGTGACCCATCCCCAACCCAGGCCCTGAGAGCCCAGAACTGGTTCCAGGCCCCACTGCCTGTGGTGACAGGAGTTCTGTTGTCACTGTGGGAGGAGAGATGGAGTAACCTCTGTTCAGATCCCAAATTGTGCTCCTTGGAGCTGATTGCTGCCATTTGTGGTGTGTCCTCCTGAAAATCCAGCTCCAGCAGCTGCTCTGCCACACTTCCCACAAGGGCAGCTTTAACTTCCCTCATTTGTTTTGTGAATGAACAATTAAATGGTGATTGATTCCTCATGACAAAGTGGAGGGGATAATCTCAGACTTTTCAGACAGGCATTTGGCAGCCTGGTGATGTTGAAGCTTTGTTTGAAGGAGAAGGAGACATTTCCAAGCCTGCTGGGTATCTGCAGCTGCTGCTGTCTGCAGTGGCCTGACCACAGCACTGGCCTCTGATTTCCAGTGGGCTGAAAACTGGCCAGGACTTACATGGGGAAACCAAAGCATCTGAAATAGCAGGAGCGGTGTGGTGATCCACAAAGTCAGATTTAGCAGGGGCTGTGGAGCCGACGGGGCCTGCTGGCTCCTCATGGCATGGGAAAGGGCCTCCGGAATGCTCTCCTCACTTCTGGGATCAGTGTGTCAGAGGGGATGCTGGGAATCTGCTAAGCATTTGGAGATTGGCTGCTGGAATGATTTAGCAGATTTAGGATCTCAAGTATCAGTTATCCTCTCTTAGCTCCTTTGGAGAGGGTTAGACACTGTTTGAAAATGTGTGAGCATCGTGCTGCCGTCCACGGTCTGCATTGACCACGTCCCATTCCAGCTTTTACAAAACTTTTGGTAGATTTGGTGACATTCTTTCAGTATCTTTAAAGTACCCGAGAAATTTAGTGGAGGATCATCAACCAGAAAGATTAATTGCAAATTATTGCCCCAGTGGTTACGGCAACCACAATGGTGAGGCAGGAAGCAGACTGTTGGTTGATCTCCTTGTCTCCTCCATATTTCCCCGACTCTCCCCTCATGTCCATGCTGTTGGTAGACCTTTATCTAAAATTCTGCAATTCCAAAGAGCTCCTATGAAGTCTGCTGAAGTTGCTAACAAAGCCTCTCCATTATGTTCATGATTAGTCACATTTTTCATTCTTCGTGCTGGCAACCATCAGGAGAACTCTTTGTCCTGCTCTCTTGGTCAGGTTCATGGTGGACATCACTCAGATCTCAGCACTCTGCGTTCTGATCCACTGTTACAGCTGGATGGGAATTCTCTGAGAGAGCAGAGTGATGGAGAGATTTGAGGTTGGACTTGGTGAATTCTAGAGATGGCTTCCAACCTTTGCTCCAGGCAGGGCTCAGTGCAAGTCTAGATCAAGTCTCTGTGGTTGTCTCTCTCTCTCTCTTCCATTATTGGGGAAAACAGATTTTCCTTCTGATGTGGAATGAAATTTGGAATTTTCCCATGTGGAATATTTGTTTGCTTCATTATGTTTTCTTCCATGCAATGTATAAGAGATCTATCTTCCATAAACCAAAATTTTTTTCTATTTTGGCTGATCTTATCCATTTCTGCACTCAAATCTATTGATCAGTCACCCGTCTCTCTCTTCTTTGCACTAATTCCTAAATTTTGGACTTGTTAAACAATTTCTCATTAATAGTTTTTTTTCCTGCAAATGAACTCTAGAGGAAATATTAAGATTTTCCCCAAAACTGAATAGGAGAGGAGATAAATAAAATATTTTGGCATTTGGGTCAGGTTTGTGTCAATCAGAGTTTCTGAAACTTCTCTGAAGCTCATGGGTATCAATATTCCTATTCCTGTCTGATCTCATGTCTCCACACTGAATTTTCACTCAGTCACTGTACTTTATTTCCTGGTTAAAATGTCATAGTCACTCCATGACCTCAGGGATTGTAGCCAAGCTGGGAATCCTGCTTTGGGGAGGAGAACAGCTTCAGAACACGCCTCCACAGTCACTGGGAGCAGACAATCTACAGGGAGTTCAGAAAGCCCACACACATGTGTGAGTTTTCCTCCTTGCCAAGGTGTCCTTCAACATGGAACCCTTCCCATTCCAGCTACATGTGGTCTTTTCATAGAAAACACCGCTACAGTCCCAATTAAAAACATTTCTAAATAACAGGTTGGATTTTAAGACACTTTCTCAGTCCCTACTACAGATTTCCTGATTTTATGACACAATGTGATTTCCATGACAGTCTGTAATTGCACCAATCAGCTCCGTGCTGGGGACAAACAGAGCTTGGTGGCTGTCCCTTTTTGCAGTTGGGTGTTTGCCCAGGACTGTTAGTCTGTTGCCACCTTTGCCTTGTCCACATAGAAGCAGTCGTGGGTGAGACTGGGGTGTCACTACACCGATCCCTTCAACCTCTGCTCCTCTGCTGGGCACGGTGTGGGAGCACCGGAGGAGTTTTGTCCCTTGGTACATATAATTATCGCGCTTGGCTTTAGTCCATGGACAGGCAGGAGAGGCAGGGGGGTGCCTTTCCCACTCCCCCCATCTCCCAATCCTTCTCCCGTGCAGGTTTTAAGGAAACAGCCTTCCTGTACGCCGTGTCCTCAGCCGCCCTGACGCACTCGCTGGCGCGGGCGTGCAGCGCGGGGCGCATGGAGCGCTGCACCTGCGACGACTCCCCGGGCCTGGAGAACCGCAAGGCCTGGCAGTGGGGCGTCTGCGGGGACAACCTCAAGTACAGCACCAAGTTCCTGAAAAAGTTCCTGGGGCAGAAGAGGATCGGCAAAGACCTGCGGGCCAAGGTGGACATCCACAACACCAATGTGGGCATCAAGGTAGGAGCTGCCCTGGCGGGCTTGGGATGAACTCTGGGCTCAGTACAAGTCTTCCAGCCCATCCTGCGTGTGAGAGGGGTGCTCACTGCCCTGCTCACAAACCAGGCCTGCTCACCTGTGTGTCCTGGGCCTCGTGGTGCTGAGAGTCCCTGGGAAGTCTCCTGAGCTCTTGTGTGAGGAAATGCATGTTGAGTGGCACAGGAACATCCTGTGTCCTCCAGTGGTCCCAGGGTGGGCGACAGGGAGACACAGCACAGCTGTGGAACTCCACAGCTGAATGACTCCAGGGGTTATGCCAGGGCCACAGCGGGTTCTGAGAGCAGCTGGAGCTTAGAGCTGGTGGCATGTGTGAAGCATATTAAAGACTGAAACTCTTGAGATCAATTATGAGTCTGCTGGTGACTTGCTGTGGAACGAGTCCTGTCACAGGTTTGAGTCAGAGACACCATCAGACTGAGCATTTTGACTTGTAGGTTACAGGCTACTGACTCATCATTATCTTCCATTTACTGAGTCGAATTGATTGTTTAATTAGAGCACTGTCTTCATTTGAATATACCAAAAGGAATCCACCATGTTGGAGATACTAATTTTTATGATTGACTACTCCTGCTGTGCCAAATAGAATTAATAAGAACTTATTTGGTATTCAGCTGGTTGTCCTCAGGCTATCCACTCTCTGGCTCACCTGTCAACTCTGTAGCCATCCTTCTGCTTTGGTTTTTTTGGTTTTTTAAAAATTATTGACTTTTTTTCCTCCATAGAATAGAAATAAAGCCAATAAAACTGAAGTGCTTGCAGCTGTCTGCGATCTGAGGTGTTGCTTCTAGCAGAACTAGGTCCTGGCAGGTAATAACCACCACCCTTCTTCCTCATCAGGTGGTGAAGAACGGCCTCAAAACCACTTGCAAGTGCCACGGCGTGTCCGGCTCCTGCGCGGTCCGGACGTGCTGGAAGCAGCTCTCGCCTTTCCACGAGATCGGGCGGCTCCTGAAGCTGCGCTACGACGACGCCGTCAAGGTCTTCAGCACCAGCAACGACGCCGTGGGACACTCGGAGCTGGCGGGGCCGCACAGACACGGCCCTTCGGCCAAGCACCCCGCCCTGCCCCGCCCCACGGACCTGGTGTACGTGGAGGACTCGCCCAGCTTCTGCCGGCCCAGCAAATACTCCCTGGGCACCGCGGGCAGGACCTGCTCCCGAGAGGGCAACTGCGACAGCATGTGCTGCGGGAGGGGCTACAACACCCAGAGCCGCCTGGTGACCTTCTCGTGCCACTGCCAGGTGCAGTGGTGCTGCTACGTGGAGTGCCAGCAGTGCATGCAGGAGGAGGTGGTCTACAGCTGCAAGCAGTAGGGACAGCGCCCGAGCGGCGAGGCGAGTCCGGGGAAGCGGGCAGGGGGACAGGGACACGGCGCTCTGCTGCGGGGTGAGGGCAAAGGCGAGCACCAAACGCATGCTGTGCTCCTCCAGCTCGGCGTTGAGATGCTCCAGCCTGGGGAGAGCCCCTGCATGAGGGGGGAAAACCAGAGGCTTTGTCGGGTATCGGGTCAGGAAGGAGGGACAGAGAGCGGGGGGGATGTGGGGACAGCAGAAACCCTGATGCAGCCACAAATGTCCCTCAAGTTCAAACTTGTACTCACCTGTGCGGGAATATCCTTCTCCTCCACCCCTCAGGTGCTCTCCTGGAAATGCAGTGGGGTGGTGACATTGGGACACTGATCTCGTGCTCTGGATCCTGCAGAGAAGAGAATTAAGGGATGGAACAACCAGAGGCTGGCTGCAGCTGTGGCAGGGACAGCCGTGCTCCTGCTCCAAGGCACAAGGACTCTGGCAGTGGGGGATTGCCAGTGCTGTTCCCTGGGAGCTGGCTGAGCCCCTTCTGCTGTGAACTCGCCGACACACTGCTGAATAATCTCACTTTGGCTCGAGAATTGTGCCTTAGAAATATCAGTTTCCAAACAAAGGGAGCTCACGTCCATCACCACCCAGCTCTGCAGTTTGGATATTGGACTCCAGGTGCATTTGAGCCACGTTTTAACCTTGCTGTTCCGGGTCACCTGGAATTGCTGCAGTGACACTGTTTGAGCCAGGGAACTCAGCTGAGGGCTGTGAAGTCACCCCTCTGCAGCATGTGGCCTCACAGTGGGGATTTATTGGTGGTGATCCAGGGTGATGGTGCCAGTTACGCATCTCTCTTCCTCCTCCCCATCAATCAATCAATCAATCAATCAATCAATCAATCAATCAATCACCTTTTTGTCCTGTGTGCAGCACACTCTGCCTGGTGCCTGAGGTGTGTCACATCCCACAGCCCTGCCCTGTGCCAATGACAGGTAAAGCTGCTGAAAGGGATTTAGGAACCACAGGAAGTGGGGCATCTGAAAAATGTGCAAGTCATGAGTGACAATCCCTGCCCTGAGAATTTGGGTATATCCAGCCCCTGCAGGTGTGAGGGAAGGTGACCTGGGGAAACGAGCACAGGCTGTTAGAGAGTCATGAGCCCCTGACTTTGAATCTTGTTTTCACCTTTGACTTTTAGCTGAACACACCAACACAGCCTGTTCAGTTCCTTTGGCTGTGATTTAGGGAAGAGTTTTGGGAATGGCAGTGAGGTACCCCCTGCCCTGGCCACCAGGTAAATGTAAGTGTAGCACAGCCTCTCTGGGTGTTCAGCTCTCTGACAGTGTATTTTCCTGCTCCAGTGTTTTCCTGGTTAATCCTGCAGCAGCTCTGGATTCTCCCTGAGGTAACAAATCTGTATTTACTCAGTCTTGGCAATGGGTACAAACCAGCCAGAGTGGAGATGGGCTGGTGCTGCAAAGAATGTGGGAATCATTAAGCTCAAATCAAAATTCACTGGCAGTGTAAGGGGTGAAGATGTTGATTTGGGTTGCTAGATGGGCTCATCCACAGGCGGAATTGGGCTGAATTCCAATAGGATGGACTCTCCTCAGGGGTGTGGGATCTGCCTGTGTGCTCAGCTGGGCAGGGTGGGTCTGCTGCACTTGGGCAGCTCAGCCACTCCTTACAGCTGCTCTGAGCAATTCCCCCGCAGTCAGGAGCGTGTGCTCGCACTCTCTTCACCTTGACTTTGTTGCCCTTTTGTTTTTTACAACTGTTTTTGACTTCTGCTCCCTCCAGTGTTGGTACAGAGCAGGCTCAGAGCAGATCAGGCAAAGTGGCTGCTTGGAGACCACTCAGACCTTGCCTCTCACCAGCTACAGGTCTTTTAAAGGGCTTATTCCTTTTTATCCCTTTTCTGGCTCAAGTTGACTTGAACTGAATTAAAGAGTTTATGGCAGACATAATACTGCAAATAGGCTTAATTAGCCTTACTTTTTTTTACCTCCTAAATACCCAAGAGCAGAGCATTATTTATATGTTGCTTTTAATCCTTTTGCAGTTGAAATCTTCCCACGAGTCTCAATTTTGAGCACTCAATGAAGCTTCCAAATAAGCTAAAATTGGCATTGTGGGTGAAGTGAGCAGGGAACTCACTCTGGCTGAACTATTGATCCCAAACCCTCTGCCCCACTGACCTCCAGCCTTGTCCAGCATCAGAGAGGAAGGGAATATCCATCTCAGGAGGGTCCTTTGGGATCCCATGCCATTACATGGATCATTCCCATTTCAACAGGGACTGTGGCTCAGTGGAAAGAGCTGGATCCCATTCCTTGGGAAGCAAGTGGAAGAGACACCACTCTGTCCTCTTGCTCTTATCAAAGCTGCACAGGAACTGCTGAATAAGAACTGGACAAAACCAAATTTCAGGGAAAATTAAGTTTCTTCATGTACCAAAGGGGTGTTTTGGAAATTCTTTGTCCTGTGTGGCTCAGAGCTGCTGGAGAAGATCTGAGGAAGAGATGGTTCATTCTCTGGTACCCTGGGGTGGGTTTGGGCTCAGAGGGATGTGGAGGTTTGGCGTTGGGCTGGAGTGAATTTGGGTTGTTCACTGTCAAGCCAGGTCTGGACAAGGACTTCTGATGTCCCCCAGCTTTGCTCTGGTTAACTCAGAGCCCTCCTCAGCCCCTCCTGACACTGCTGCAAATCTTCCTGTCCAGCCCCTGCCAGGCAGCACAGCCTCAAGGGCTGGAAACCAAATGATGAACACTGATGGGAAAGAAATAATTTCAAATGGGGGTTTGAGGATTGGGAAAAACTTGAGCATAGTTTTAGTTTGAGGCAACACTGATGTCAATCCTTTTGGTGTCCTTCAGCACCAAATTTTTTAGAGATGGTTCCATGGATAAGGGAGGGACAAAGTTTGCTTGGGACAGATATTGTGGTGGCTTTGAGGTTTTTATTTATTCAGTTGTCCAGGGCTGTTTTGTTGGGTTGATAGTCCGAAATGTGATTTAATTCAACTGACGGCAGTGGGAGCAGGGAGCAAAACCTGACTCTGTTTGGCCCTCAATATTCTTAGGCTTGAATTGTATTTTCCTCTGAACCAAGACCAAGCATCATCTTGAGCAAAGTTCTTCTGCCACCTCCTGGAGATCTGGGCTGTGAAGATCTGGAAGCCCATTTGGACCTGGGAGAGCTTTTTCATTGTGCCACACACCTTACAATGTACTGCAAATCCCCTGGATTGGGTTATATGTGTAAATGACTGGAATGACAGGCTGGAGATACAAGGGGATTGCATTTAAGTCTTGACAAAGAAATCTTCTCAGCAGCAAAGTTGAAACCTCATATCCTGCCTATTAAAAACCCCTTTTCCAAGTGGAAATGTACCTCAGTGACTACTGATGGTGAAAGTCTGAGCTGCACACGCTTTGCTGGGAGTGTTTTGGTTTGGACTGAATCTTTTCCTCTGCACCTAAAATCCCAATAACCTGGGAACAGCCATAGCTCCAATACCCCTAACCAGGGTCCTCACTGCCCACACAGGTCAGTCCCTGTTCCTGTCACTGGCCCTGTCCCTCTGTGGACTTCCTAGTCCAGCTTTTATTACCTCTCCTAGTGTGTTGCAGTACTGGGCTTGGTAGTCATGGATCCAGCATGTCTGTTGCAGGGGGGAAATAGAAGTCCGTCCATCCGTCCATCCATCCATCCATCCATCCATCCATCCATCCATCCATCCATCCATCCATTTTTACAAGGGCATGGAGTGACAAGGAAAGGGGGAATGGCTTCCTACTACCAGAGGGCAGTGTTAGGTGGGATATTGGGAAGGAATTCCTCTTTGTGAGGGTGGGCAGGCCCTGGCACAGGGTGCTCAGAGCAGCTGTGGCTGTCCCTGGCAGTGTCCCAGGCCAGGTTGGACGGGGCTTGGAGCAACGTGGGACAGTGGAAGGTGTCCCTGCCCGTGGCAGGAGGTGGAATGGGATGACCTTTATGGTCCCTTCCCAGCCAAATCATTCTGGGATTCTGTAAAAAGTTTTACTGAACCATTTCTGATGTTTATGGATCTGACCATCCCCCAGTGAGGAGCTGAGCCTGCTTGGGAAGAACTCTCATCTCGGGAGGCTGCCCCATCCAATGGTTATACCCCAGTAATTCCTGGAGGCTGTTCCAGGGATCCATTGCTCTGATGGAAGGGCAGGGCAGTGCTGGGGGGGGCTTTGTTAGATCAACAAAAAGGGCCATGTAAACCAAAACCCACAATGAGGGGAAAAACAAACCCCACTCCTGCAAGAGTCACTCTACACCTCGTGTCAGACCTGGAGGCCAACTTGAAGCAATATAATAAAGAGGTCACTTGGAAAAAAAAAGTCTGTGCTTTAAGGGAAACAAAACTTTTGTCTACCTCAAGATGTACAACTTGTGTGACAAGAAGTATGGGTGTTATTTATATTTCTTGTATTTTCTCTAGGAAGAAAATGGTGCTATGGGGTTTAAGTTGCATTACAGTCCTGCTTGTACCTTGTGTTAATTTTTATATATTAGTTTTGATTATAATGTGCATATTTGTGTTGTCCAGTGTTGCACAAGTGTCTGCTTTGCTGTATTCTTGTCAGTCAATAAATACCAGTTGTTTTTTAAGAATGTTCATTTCTGCCTTTCAGGGAACACCCCTGGGAAATACCTTTGAATAACCCCATTCCCCCACAGTCACAGTGATGTTATTCCTGCAGTGCTCCTTTTCACACACCCTGTGAGGAGATAACTGGGAATGCCCATTCCTGCCCTCCCAGCCAGTAGGAGCTGCCCAGGTGGGCTGAGCTCAGGTGTTTTTGCCTTGAGGAAATGTGACTCTGGTAAGCCTGTGCACCCCATCTGCAGCAGAGGTTTCCACACTGGGAATGGTTTGGGGTTTCGCTCTTTGTCCTACTAATAAGCTAAAAAAACAGAAAGTTCTTTCCCTATTTGGCTGTGTGCCAGCTCGAAGACACCTCATAGGATCTTCTGAGCTTCACCTCAGACCTGTTGTACCTTACTGGGCAGAGTGTCAGGGGATCCTGCCTCAGTTGTTACTACAAAAGGGGACTGAACGAGGGGCCTCGTGGCATTTTGGGGTGTCTTAGCAGGGACACAAACTAGTCCTCCTGGCACGGCTTTTTGTAGAGTTTGTCATTTTCGGCGTTATTAAAACGTTTTTCTGTTTCAAACTCTCCCATTGGTGTGGTCCCACAAATATTCTATGCCATTTAGGATTACTAGACAAAACCCAGACACGATGAACACGCAGAGAGCTTTTTAGACCTGGCTCTCAGGGAATTCCATCACCAAACCTCATCCAGGACATGTCAGCGGCACCTTTCCTGGAGCAGCAAAACAAACAATGCTCCTTTGCTGGGTTGCTCTGTCCTTTGGCTGGTGCCTCTGTGCCACCTTTGGGTGTGACAGCTTGTGCAACTTGGGAACTGGGCTATGGAACTGGGGCAGATGTTGTTGAGCCTCAAAGACATGACTGCAAGGTGCCCTATGCTCTGCAGGTTCTCCCAGGAGAGGTTGTCTCAGGGAAGCTGTGGAACCCCAGTGGTTGCAGGGAGGGATGATGGACTGGCCTCGTGCTGCAGTGACCACGCCAGAGCAGTGGCCCTCCAGTGTCAGTGCCAGGCCAGTGGCTCTGCAGTGTCAGTGCCAGGCCAGTGGCTCCTTGCCCTTCATCTTGGGCACACAGGAGCTGCTGACTCCGGCAGTGGCTGACAATGCCTTTACCAGATGATCCCAAAGAGCTCCTCCAGACCTTGGTTTGGCACCAGGCCACCATGGCAGGGTGACATCTCCTCACATTGAGGTGCTCAACACCACCAAAAGGCCAGAGGAAGGGCCTTGGCCATGGCTGTGTCCATTGCCCAGGCCAAGCTCTGGGCACATCCAGAGCCAATGTGTGCCCAGGCCCAGAGCTGCCAATCGTGGCCACACCAGAGCCAATTCACAGTCTGGTTTTCCTTCTGGTTGGGATCCTATTACTAGGTCCCTCTTTCCCCACCACCTGAATCCTCTGCACAGAATTTCACTTCTGGGCTGTCAGAAGGGTGTTGCCAGCCCTACACGTCAGCATGTGGCTGTCCAGCTCTTTGGCCTGTACTGAGTGAAAGTGTGTCAGAAATACCCCCCAAGAGGGGTCGGGTTCCTGGGTAAAGCATCCCAGTGCACTGGGGATGATCAATAGATCAAAACACTCATGGGTCCTCTCCCGACCCTCTTCCCACACCGACTCTTCAGGCTGTACTCTGTCTTTCCCTGTTGTTTTCTAAGGTCTGCCCAGCTTGTCCCCCAGAGTAGTGCAGTTCATGAAAAGTCTGCTTCCCTGGAAAGCCAAAGCAGCAGTAGAACTCTCTGGACAGGCTAAACTGGGTCAGTGACATTTTCCTGGGGACTGGATGAGGCCAAGGGGAGCAGACCTCACACCTCACTGTGTCTGTCACAGCACCAGGAATGTCTGTCACAGGCACCAGCACTCAGGCTTGGGTCAGCCTGGGGTCCCCAGGGATGTCCCTTCTCCCCCAAACCAGCACTACTGAATTGGGGTCACCACCATCCCCGGAGGTTCAGGGAAGCCACACAGGTCCCAGGTATCAGCCTTTTCAGCTGCTTCATGGATGAGCATCGGGCTTTTTGTATCATCAGTTATCCCCAGTTAATGCTTCTCCTGCTTCAATGTGGTACCTACAGAACCTCCTGGGTGGATGAAGGATGCTGGCTCGAGTGATTTTTTGGGACAGACAGTACCAGGGTGCATCAGGAATCCCCACCCAGCCTGGCCAGGCTGCCCTGGGAAGCAGCAGTGGCTCCAGGCTCTCCTGGGCACTCAGGGCACAGCACGAGGCCAACACGAGCTGGGCTTTAGAGGGATAAGGAAGAGGTGCTGAGGAGAGACAGGCTTTGCTTCTCTGCTGGGGCCCAGCTGTCCCGTGTCACCTTCAGCACAACCTTCCAGGCTGCTTTTGCCTCTCAGCTCTTCCAGGGCACCAGCAGGCAGCAGGGCTTTCGGTCCAAGGACCAAACAGAAACGTCAGATCTTGCTGTGAGAGGGAAAGGTCCTAGAGGGAAAGGTGAGGAGCTGGGTGGCAGAACCTGGGGACGTGTCCCACCCTTCCTCAGCAGTGTCACAACACAGGGCCTGGGCATACCAGGGGCCAGCCCAGCCTTAGCAGGGGGATAGTTTTCCTGAGATCATCTGTTCCTGGGAGAATGGCGATGTGAGGAATTTGTTTTCTTCATGGTGTTGAGTGGAAGGGGCTGTGTGAGCACTGGGTGGGTGCAGTGAAACCTCCTCGTGCTGGTTGTTACTGTCACAGTGGGATTAAAATGTCATGGGAAAGAGCTCCTGGCAAAGCAGGCCAAGGGGACCCCTGCTCATTGTGCGGCCAGGCTGAAAATCCCTGGCCTTGCTGGGTGCAGGAAATCAGGACCTGCGGGGTCGGGTGCTGTGTTTGGGGAGATGTGCTGGGGTGGGGCAGACACGCTGTGGCAGCTCCCAGACATTCCTGCCACCTCTTCCCCAGGCAGTGGGGACTCCAGAGAGCTCTTTGAAATCACAGGAGAGCAGCAGGACCCTGGACACAGAAAGGCTTTTAAGGTCCCTTCCAAACAAAACATTTCTGTGATTCTATGGGAAAACACAAGGTAGTTTGCAAGTCAGACCTTAAATATAGGAAATGCTGGAAATATCTTCTATTGACACATCAGTGTCCTCCCAGCCAGGTTCCTTCTCTAAGCAGCATCATGGAAGACCCAACTACCATTGCTTTGGGAGCAAGCAGCTCAATGGAAACAATTAATAAATAGCACAAATCACAATCCTGTTCCATGTCATCACTGGGGGGCTCTGGCAATTCCCAGTAAAGCAATTTTTCCCTCTCTTCCACAATTTGATCTAAATTATTGTGTAAATCCAACACCCCCTACAGAGACAGCAGCAAAGTGTGAGCTGTATCCATCACGTGGCCTCACCACTGTGCCCATTCCCAGCCTGGCTGCTGAAACACCAGCTGAGGCTGTTTGCTCTGACATGTGGGGGTGATGGCTGGCTGAGATCCCTGTGCCCATCCTGTGCTCCTGCAAAACCCCTTTCTGTGCCCTGATTTGTGCCGTGGCAAAGCCAGGCCCCAGGACATGTCCCTGACCCTATGCCTGTGTGTGCTCCAGGCTCCACTTTTCTAAAACTGACCATTTCAGTGGCTTCCAGCCTAACCTTGGGTGTCTGGAGCTGCAAATCTGAGCGAGCCCAGGAAAAGAAGGAGGCACCTCCCAGGCAAGAAGTGTGTTAAAGGTTTAGAACTCCACTCTACTTTTTCCCAGCTTGTTCAAGTTTTAAATCCCACAGCCGTGCCTGGGACAGTGGCCTCTGCAACTGTTTGCTAATGCCTTTCTTCTGCACTTGTCTGAAAGGCTTTGGGTAAAAGCTTCTGCTAGGCCTCATTTTTGAAACCTTCTGCCAGCTTTGCTGGGCCGGGCCTGGCTCTGCCTTCCAGCCTTGTCCCAAGGCTTTGATAGAAGCCTGGGATATGAGTTTGGAGGGATCACCTCTGCCAGCTCCCAGCCAAACGATGCATTCCTATCAGCATCCCCTGTGACACAGCAATTTGAAATATGAATGGCTATAGATAAGACATCTTGGCAGCCACATGAGGCAGAAACTACCCATCAAAATATAAATTGCTGAAATCTTTGTATACCTTTTGTCCATGGATAGAGGCACATCCCAAGTTTTCTGTACTTAATGACAATCTTCATTTCCTAGTACGGTATTTTCCCACTGAAATGACATTTCTCTGCTCTTTTTTAACCCAGGGTTATAAATGTTTTCCAGAGGATTTTGGAGATTCTTCTTTTTGTCTTGGTTAGTGGATATCAGGTCTGTAGAACCTGATGCCTCGGATCTACCAGATCTTGATGATGTTGTCAATATCTGTTGGTGAAACATTTTGGATGAAGAAATAACTCCCAAGGCTCCTTGGGAAAGGTCCCAAATGGCACATTAGAAGTGCTCAGCTGCTGGCCCTGTTTTAGAGCCCTGGCAGGACCCTTGCAGATATTCTACCTACAGGGATGCTTTTGGCTGAATGAACAAGACAGCGCTTAGATTTTGTCACCTTTGCTCCATCTGCTACCAACTGCTTTCCTACAGCCCTACAAGCAGCTGGGAATGGATTTTGGCTGTTGGATCCCAGGCCCAGCATGTGCTGAGCCAGAAGACATTTGCTGTAGCACCAGGTGCAGTGTCATGTGCTAAGGAATGAGAGTTCTCACGTTTCCACTGCTTTGCACCTTGATAAACCTGTGCTTATGTACAGAAATGGCAGATGGCTGTGAAAAACTCTGCTGTGTCTCCCCCATCCCACCCCACACCTCCCCAGCTGCATCCGCTGCTCCAGGTGTTTCCTCTGCAGAGTTTTTCTGGTCTCCATCTGACCCTGGTAGGTCTGGAGACACAACTCCATGGATGGGCAGCATGGAGAATTGGTCAAGACAACCCTACACTGCTGAAATGTCTCCATAAGGTCTTGGATTCAGCTCTTGCCCATTAAATCAGTTATTCTGAGTCACCTGCTGGCCCTCGGAGGGCTCTGCCGTGGATCTGATCCTGCCTGATCCTGTTGTAGACACACAAATCCATGCCCTGGTGTTGCCTCGATTCCACCTTCTCCTTGCTTGCAGCCTGGTCTGGTTTGGCTTTCCTCCAATGTCCTTTACCTCCCTTTGTTTTTTATCCAGTTTCTGTTCCCTCCCCCACCCTCGACTCAACCCAAATTCTTTATCTTTCCCTCGGCGCTGCTCTTGCCAAAACCCACCCGCCTCTTCCATTCCTCCATCCCCTCTTGCTTTTAGCAGGGAAGTTATTCATGGCATTGCACTGCCCCAGGCAAACTCCAGCACAAAAATACCTTGGGAGCACGGGGGCATGGCTGGGGTGAGCAGGGCAGGCAGGGCTGCAGCCAGATCTCACACACAGGCAGCTGGAAAAAGGCCTTGTGTGGAAAGAGAGAAGTCTTGGGGGTCTCCCAGCTCCTGATGTGGCCACAGCTATGGTTGACACTCATCTGCAGGGCCCTTCTCTCCAGGCTTTGGGAGTTGTGCTCGTCCTGAGAAGAGCTGTCAGCAGGGTTGGTGTCAATACTCACACAGTGACTCCCATCAGAGTCACCTGGTGCCAGAGCTGAGAGATGGAAACAGGTACTTGTCCCCTTTTGAGTACCTCAGCTGCAGTCCAAAACCAAGCTTGTTTTGGTCTTTCTCTCTTTCAGTTCTGGGACAAGTTCTGGTGTTTAATCCACTCTCTGAATCCTGCAGGTCTAGAGATGGAGGGAAGGAAACAGGAAAAGCAAAAGAACAGCAAGTTCTTCTTGGCTAAGGAGCAGTAGCATCACCCAGCTAAGGAAACAACAGATCCACAGGGAGAGCAGGAGCCAGGACACAAGTGCAGATGAGGTGGGAAACCCTTTCCCAACCACACTTGCCTGGACAGGCTTGCCTGTTTCCCTGGACAAGCCCAGCAGCATGGAAGCCAGGGAAATAAAGATCAGTAGCTTGCACTGATCCAGGCTGTGACTTTTGTGTTACTGACTTGGGAGAGGGGGAGAAGGATCCCCTCCCTGCTATCCAAAAACACCCTGAGGTCACCTGAACCCAGCACATTTTACTTTTTTTCAAAAAATCTCCTTAAGCGCGTTTCCCGCCCCTGTGCGGAGCTGCTCCCCGCGGGTCCCAGGGGCTCCCGTGCAGGTGTTGGGAGCACGGAGGGCTCTGCTCCCAGCCCGGCTCCAGGAGGGATGGGGGGTTTGCTGCAGGGGGTGACACACGTCAGGAGCCAGAGCTGCCAGCGTCAGGTCTCACGTTTCGGCTGTGGAGGGAGCTGGGTCAGGTTTGAACAGGAGGTTTAGTCTGGGGCTCATAGCCCAAGGTCAAATGAGATTTCTGTGAGACAGACAGTGACATGTCCCAGTGGGCTGCTTTTACAGAGATAACCCAGCGCCCCCCAAGCCTCAGCCCCCGGCACCCAAGCAGAGGTTTGGGCATGAGCAGGATGGGCCACCCTCATGTCCTCTGAGGCAAAACTCCAAGGTCACCTCCTCAGCTCTGCTGCTGATGTGTTTGTGACTGTGGGCAGCTCCTCCAGGCCCTGCTCTGTTTTGGGCAGGACAGCACAAAGATGCCCTGGCTCATAGGAGGCCTCCAGATGCTCACATAACACAGACATCCATTGCCTTTAGCATTAGTAAGTGAGGGCACGTGCATTCCTGTGGAAGTTTTGGAGGATACGTCTGAATTCCAGCTGAAGGAGTGATGTTGTCCCAGTCTTCATCTGTGTGCAGGTGGAATTCAGTTTGGCCTAAAAGCACCCTGGGGCTTGGGAAGAGTAATGAACACTGTAGCAGCACTTGATCCTGGGCTGTCTACCACTGCCATGATTTCAGTAAGAATTCATGTAAACCTCTAAAAAGCTCAACTTGCACAGTGACTGAAGGGATTCTGAAGGGAAGGAGGACCACCCTCATTGCCTCCCCCATCAGCTGTCACTGTGCTCTGGGCCAGCACCTCAGCCTTTCCAACCTCATCTCCCCTGGAAGTTTAACTCTGCCTGGTCTGGCTTGGCTGCAGCGTCCACCATGTGATGTCCTCATGATCCTGAGAAGGTACAACCTGTCACACAGTCACTTACAGACTGCTCAGGTTACCACTCTGACTGTATTGCTCTTCCCAAGGGATCAATTTGGTCATTTAAAAAGCAATCAAGTGTAAGAAGAGAAAAATAGAGATTCTAAAGCACAAGACCAAAGAAGTTTGTAGTGACTGGAAGCAGTTCCTTAATTCTCCTGTACTTCATTTTCTGCTTCTTTGATATGAAGAGAAGTAAATGTAGAGTGACTCACTTCTCAATTGAAATCATTCTCTGGTAATAAATGGAAACAGAATAACTTGACAGCCTTCTCTGAGGCCAGAGTTGCAGACCAGTGATGTGAACGTACAGCTGCCTTCATCTGCAACACCCAGCTCCTTCCTGTCCCTTTGGGTTCCACACAAGATCTCCTGTATTTTTGTACTGACTGGGCCAAGTAATTTGCTGCTGTGAAGTTAAAAGGAGATGTCTGGGAAGCTTGGGGTCATTAGCAATGATGTTTAACAAACCTTGTGCTACTGGAGAAGTGGGGAGGAGGGGAAAAGGTCCTGTGGAATCATGGGCTGGTTTCACTGATGCCCAAGAGATGATTGAAAAGCTGACAGGAGATAAAATATAAATCTGTGTAGCCTCAGCTGCAAACTGCTACCTCACATTGTCCATTCTCTGTTAGAATAAACAGATCTTGGAAGTCTCTTTCTTCCAGGTCTGCCATTTATCTCCCTCTTTGATCAATTCAGAAGAATATGCTGCTTTTTTCTAGGTATGAAGGATACTTCCTGTCATTCATTTGATGAAGTGACAGCATATATTCTGTTTTAAAAATCCAAAATAAAGATTGCCCATTATGAATCAATATAAATGAGACTGATAAAGGAATCGCAAGGGAATTATTCTCTAACAGGGACATGCATGGCAGGGTTTGTTCCTATGGATGATGGGACTGGTGTAAATTATTATCAGCAAAAGTTGCAGAAGACCCAAATAATCTTGTGTAATTAAATATGTAATTAAAACCAGAAGCTAATTTTAAAGAAGGCTCTGGATTACATCACAACCAAATTATTTAAATATCATGGCTGAGGACCATCCATGTCATGCCAGCAGTATGCAGACCCTTCAACATCTTCTTCACCAGGTCCCCAGCAAGCACGTCTTGAATGCAGCTCCCTTATTTCTCCATCACCTGTAACAAGTATTTAGGAGTGGGTTTTATCCAAGTGCTTGGGCATGTGGAGTGAGGAGGGTGAGTGCATGTCCAGCTGCAGTGCTGCAGTGCTTATCCCCGTCCCAGCTGTGGGTTCAGCACAGCTCAGCCCCCTCCCACATGGATCATGACCCAGCCGATGATGGCACACCCCGCACCCGGATCCTAAACCTGCACCCTGCAGAGCACGGAGCACTGCCAGGAAAAGGGCCCTGTGCTGGTAAAAATCCCACTAAGACGTTCTGAAAAGAATGCCTGCCCCCCTCTTCCCCCGGATCAAAGCGAGAGCTCTCAGAGCAGGCTCTGAAGGAAAGCAGATGCTGGCACTGGGTGCACTTCAGCCCTGTGTGGTCTCCTATCTCTGCTCCTTCCACTGCCTTTGGGGACTGCTGTGTGTCCTCTGGGTGAGAGGCTCTGCAGCCCATCCACAGTGCCCAGAACTACCTGTGAGCCCCCTCCCAACAAGATGCCATTTCTTAGATCTCTGAGCAATCTGCTCTGCTCAGCCTCTTCTTCTCCAATTAATAACGTTGCTGTCAGGTTGGATTACAGCCCTCTGCCTTCTTTGTCTCAGCTTAAAATACTTGTGGTTTCATATTCTGTCAGAAGAGATATATAAGAGAAGAGCTTTTCTCAAAGTGCAGATGATGATGGAAAAGGAATGTGTTGCTGCAAATTCCTGCAGGAGCCTTTATTGGATTCCTCAGGACATATTGAAAAGGAAAAATATAGGGAGGGAGTGAGCAGTACAGGGGGAAGAGGGAGCTCATAGGAGCTGCATAGTGTGGTATTGTGGGAGAGATAAGACAAGCCTGTGCCTTGAGAAGAGATAACAGTGAAAGAGTTTCTACAGTTATCTAGGCAATTTCTGTCATTCCAGTTAGACAAAAGAACCCCCACTCAACACCTAACACAAAACTGAATGTCCTGCTAAAGTTGCTTTATGGAAATGCAAGTCCCTTGCCTCTCATTGTCTTTGTGACAGGAAGAAATTTCCAGTGATGGGATGACTGGACTTGGGCACAGAAATCCTGAGTGACTTCTGCTGGAGGAACACACTTGCTTCTGCCCTGACTTCACAATATCAGCTGCCACTACAACTCCTGCAGCTCAGAAACCAATTTCTGAAGGATATAAGACCCAAAACTTGTCTCAACTTGGAGCAGAAGCAATCGTAAATCACATATCTGGAGAAGTACCCATGCCACATTTATCTCATGGGATTTATACCTTCTGGCTTTCCTGTGGGAGACAACATAGATGTGGCATTTACTTTTTAAAAACCTCATTTCCTTATTATTTAAAATATTATTTCTCAGTATCTCAGAAATATTTTTGTGTGAAGTGTTGTCTTTCCATCTGGATCTGTGTTCCCTGTAAATGAGGGATATTTGTTGTAACTCCATTTGGGCTTGCTTTGCTAACTGAGACAACAATTGTTCCACTTCTCAGCCTCGGATTTTGATATTGGAATAGACTGAACACCTGTATTTTACAGAGCAAACCCACTCCTGATTTAAGTTGATATCTCTGCATTAATTCTGTTGCACTGGAGATTAATTCTCTATGCACTGGAGATTAATTTCTAACTGGGAATTTGACAAGTTGGTAATTCTTTAAAGAAGTTTCAAAAAAATTTAGAAGTGCTACACCTACCTAGGATGAAATATGAAATGTGGTTTTGAGGCTGATAAAAACAACAGTGGCGCATAAAAGTGTCCATCATTGTCCTTGGCAATGCTGGGATAGATTGAAGCTCTCCTGCCAAAGCAGGACCCACCCAGAGAGAAATGGAGGCGGCCATGAATAGAATTCCCATTTCTGGGAAGAAGGGTAAACTCTGCCAATAAAATCAAGGTCCACAGCTAATATTGGACTTGATGATGTGAGAATGGTTTTTAATGTTCCACCCTCAGAGTGCATTTATTGAAAACAATTTCCTCCCAGTAGATAAACCAAAGTGCAGGGAATCCTTTTGAGCAAAAGCCCAGGGTGACTCAGACAAATGTCAAACCAAGTGAGAGATGGAAGAGAAGGAAGAGAAATTTGGGAGATTCTTGTGTGAACTGCGCAGTTGGAAGAGATGGTCAGATAAAGGAGGATAAAATAATGGACAAACTGCATCACCTGGACAAGCAATTGGGGAAAAAAAGAGAATCCTGGGTTGGGGAAGAGCCTGGGGCTGTGGGCAAGGTGGACATCAAGGTATCAGTCCTTTGGTCTTCTCCCAGCTATGGCTGAGTCCCTGCCCTTGCTCCTCCTCCCTCCATTGTCTGCATGATTCACGTCCTGGAGGGAATGATGGAGCTGTGCTGGTTGTCCTACATGAGGCAGACTCTGGGTGGTTATATCACACCAACATTCAGCTCTTACCAAAGTGTCCTGCATGCCTTGAACTGATCAGTACCTTGGGATAAAACCAGAGAGAAAAAACACGATGTGAGTGGCTGTAGGTTTGGATATTTGATTACATATTTAAGCAAAGGATTTTGATGGAATATGTGAGCGAGGAAGTGGGATTGGGCTAAAACTGATTTGTAGAAGGACGGTTGTGATAGACCAATCAAAGTGTTAAGACAAAGCAACTGTTTTCCTAAAAACCCTGAATTCCAAACTAATTTGAAATGAATTTGACCTCTTGTCTTCTAACACGGAGGAAGAAGATCCCTTGGCTTCCATTACTTACAGGTTCAGAAAGGAATTCTTTGTTTGAGGATCCTAATGATTAACTCTTTCAAACTCTCATAATACCAGAACACGAGGGATGTTGCATGAAGATTCATAATGAAGCTTCATAATCACTCCCTTGTGATACCTTATCAAAGGTAACCTATGTTTTTTTACCCTACTTCAGTCACTCAAGTGAGAACAAGATCTATAAATCCACTTGCTTCCCTTACAGCCACCAGGTAGGAGAGGTAACAAAACCCTCACCCTGGAGCTGAGCAGTTTTGGTGGCATCTCTTCTTGAAAAATCCACGTCAGCTGTATCTTTATATAATGTGTAAATAGCCCCAAGGTGGGAGGCGTTGCCAAGACGGAAGCAATAGTGATATCATCTCCATGTCCCTGACACTGTGTAACAGCAAAGAGCTGTAATTGAGGAGTAGAGGATGGGATGATGCACGTTTACAAACTCCTAAAAGCCCATTCTGCTGCCAGTTTGGAGTCTGTCTCTGGAAAGCATCAGAGGAGAAGAAAAGCTTCTGAGTACATCCAGCTACTGAACAGATCATGCTGCAGCCATGAAATGCAGAAGGGAGATGTTCAGAGGGTGGGAAGAGCAGGGGAGGAGAAAGAAGAGAGGAACCACACAAATGTAGAAGGTTTATTACCATCAGATCCCTTCAGTCTGGTGGTGACTTGTGGTTATTAAGTTTGGCATCCATATAGTGGGATTGAGGAGGGTAATTTCTTGTGTTCTCTGGTACAAGGAGTGGGCTATAACCCTGAAGGAAGTTTTCTGAACATACTGCTAATAAGTATTTTCAATCCAGCATGGCTGACCCTTGGTAATTTTTCTGAGTGTTGCTGGACCCAAATAAGGGCCCAGCCATCACCAACCACCCTTTTCACATGGAGAAGGAACAGAGGAGCAGGTGTGACATTGATCTGAGGACTGAGTGTGGAGAACCCCAAGATTATCAAGTAAATCAGAGGCTGTGCCCTGCATATCCTCAGGGGCTCAGTAATTGCCCTGGGATGGGCACTCACCTCGTAGGACGTGTCCTCTCCTGGGTCTGACACCTGCAGGAAACATCCCCCTCCCCATGCCAGGCCTGTCTGCCTGGGGCTGCTCTGGGCAGGACCGTTTCCAGGTATTCATTTCTGTTTCAGCAGCCAATTAATTGATTCAGGTGTTACTGATCTTGGTGCTGCCGCACACGACTTCAGTAAATCTCTCACAACAAAGTCCTTGTTCCTCCAGGCTCCTGCGCTGGTATTTGGAATGATATTTTCAGTTGAGGAATTTCTTCCTGCCACGTTAGTCTATTCTCATATCACAACTGAGGCGTGGTCCCTACCCAGAGCAGTACCCCCAGATGGACCTGGGATAGAACCTGCACAAAACACATTCTCAGTGTTGCTTAACCAGTGGCTTTCTCTTAGAGAAATAATTTCCCTTTAGGGAAATTTGTCTTTAACTTATTTAGGATGTAATTTTAAAATATAAATTATTTAATATTATAAATAATAATTGTTTATTATTATAAAACTACTCTTTTCAATTATCTAAGGATGAATTTTAAAAAAGGGGAAGCCTTTGCCCTGTTGGTGTCCAGCCCATGGGACATGATCACCATGGAGTTATCCAATTATCTTTAAGCTCCCTCATCTCTCCATTTTCTTTCTACTTTCTTCTTCTACAGTTGGGTTCTCAACCCCTCTCTTGTTGTCCTAAATGTTCCTTTTGTTCACCAGAGAGAAGTTCCGTTATTTCATGTGTTGGCCCTAACATCTGTTACTTTTGCTATTTTCTGTTGCCTTGTCTGATCTGAGTTCCCTCACTGTCATTGTCAACCCCACCTTTTGTCATATATAATGATGCTTGACCCTAGATCTTGGTTTTCTCCAGTTTTGGAGAAGTTCCTCTTTGGTGGGGCCATGCCTCTCCTGATCCTTTTCCCTCCCTCTGTGTATTTCCATTCCAGCACCCAAGCTGAGTGCAGACAGCAGGGGTTGGCTAGTGCAGGAATCTCTGAGCTGTTGTGTGTGCCAGGGGCTGCAGTCCTGCTGTGGACAGGACAGCTGTGCTGGTTCCCTTCAGCACGGGACGGGTGGCAGAGGGAGAGCAGGATGTGGGAAGCACCGCAGGGGCTGTGTATAGGGCACACTGCTTCATCCCTCCCCCATCCCTTACTCCACCAGACACCTCAGAACAGCCCAACTGAGAGTCAGGGCAGCAGGAACAGGTAGGACGGGTCTGCTGTGCCTGTGGCTTTTCCGTGTGCCTGCACCCAGCAGAGGGAGAGGCACTGCAGGCCCCTCCATGGGGAGCACTAATGATTCCTCCTGCCCGCAGGACACGGCTGGGATCGATGGAGGGTCAGCAGCATTTCCCAGTGCCCAGCACAGCCCAGGGGTCAGCAGCTAATCATCACTGCTATCTCGCTGTGCTGTCCAGCCCAGGGCGACTGGAGGTGCATTAAAGATTAAACAAGAGCTGGGGGGTCTAGGGAGTGTGTTGGAGTCATTCCAGGGTGGGTGGGCAGTGGTTGGCCCAAGCAAGTGGATTTCTGCTGCAGCGGCCCCGACTTTAGATCTTTCAGCCGAACAAACTGGCGGCATCTCTGTTGAGACAAAAAATGCCTCTAGCTAAAATTCCACTATCTGACCTCAGAAGGGCTCCAGCTGCTTCTGCCACCAACGGAGCAGCTCGAAGAAGAGTTTTGCTGAGGTTGGCCATGCTGAAAGAGAAGCCCATTTCTTCAGAGGGCCTGGCAGGACAGAGCCTTCATCATCCTCACTTCCCCTTCAGCCTAAGTGCTCACACAGTGTGGAAAGTGTTGGCTACTGTCCTGTGGCTACTGACAGCACCAGGCCATGTACATTTTCTGTAGGACCTGGCCACCTCTTCCAAGGTGGGAGGATTAAATGGTCCCCTTGCTTGACACGCTCATTCCTAATGTCTGCAGCCTCTAAAATCAGTACTTTGGTAATCACTGGAATACAGATATTTTCACAGGATTAGGAAAACACTTTCCATTTGGGGTGTGCTTAGTGGGATGGGCTCATCCCATGGCTCTGAATGCATTGGAGTCAGTCTTGAAGCTGATTCAGGCACCTTCCTCCTCTGCAGGGCTATCATTGCGCTGTATGTTAATGCCCAGTGTTAACGTGTCTGTTCTGACTCCTGTCACCATGGGACCACCTTCATATCTGGCTTTGGGTGCCCACAAATTGTCACCACTGTCTGAGCCTTCAGAGCCTGACTGGGGGGCAGCAGGGAAATGCTGTGTCTGGCACTTTGGATGCTGTCTGAGCTGTGTGGACTGAGGAAGCGGTGCTGGCTGGCTGACGTGCTGCACATCCCGCCCTTCAGTTGCCCAGATCCACAGCTTTCCAATGAGCCTCAAGTTCACAGCCATTTTTGGGCAATTAGGGAAGAGCAGAGGACAAGATTCATCTGGAGTGCAGTGCTAGATCAGAGTTACAGCCATGAAGTAAAGGTGGCACTCCTCATTCCTTCTGGCAAGGATAATCCGTTTCAAGACTTGCCATTTAGTCAGGGATCCTTCCTAAGGAGCCCTGATGAAGCTGTGCCACGGGAGGTTTAAGTTGGATCTCAGGGGAAGGTTCTTCCCCAGAGGGTGCTGGCCCTGCCCAGGCTCCCCAGGGAATGGTCCCGGCCCCGAGGCTGCCAGAGCTCCAGGAGCCTTTGGACAGCGCTGCCAGGGGTGCCCAGGGGGGGAGTGCTGGGGGGTCTGGGCAGGGCCAGGGGTGGGACTGGCTGATCCTGGTGGGTCCTGTCCAGCTCAGGACATTCCGTGGTTCTGTGGCTGTGTGACACATGAGGGCTCTTTGTCAGAGCTTCCTCAGCTCATTCAATGGCCCCACCTGAGCTCTGGGCTCCCTTTCTGGCCGGTGGAAGAATCAGACCCACAAAGGACAAACACTCTCTAAGAAAGGCCGTGTGAGCTGCCCTGAGCCTTTTTCCTTCTCTGAGCATGAGCAGAGCCCAGGGGCGCTGGCTGATCCTTGACTTCCCAGCCCCAGAAGGGAGCTGAATCCCACCCACACAGTGTCAGGCCCTGGACACTCACCTGCAGCCTCCCCTTGCTACAGGGGGTGCTGTTTTCAACGGCAAGAATTACATTAATTGAAACAATTTTAGCTCTGCTGATCATCCAGGATTCATTTGGATCATGACACTTCTTACTCCTCATCTGGACTGATTGTAAATCTTCCTCTCAACAGGCTCCCACCTGAGTTTGCCAGAAAAGCTGCTCAGAACATGCGCTGCCGTTGCTATTTTTATCAACTGAGCATTATGTGTTTTGTGTGATAGAAGGGAAGTGTTATTCATTTACTGGAATTATCCTTTTATCAAGTCAGTTTCCTATTGCATTTCACCCTTCAGTGCACTGGCAGTTCATTCTTTTAACAAGGCTGTTTCTATTCTTGAAAGTATATTTAAGAGGTTTTGTAATTTCACTGAGAGATACAGAGCATTTCCTTTTCTTTTAAGGAATGTGTTCCAAGAATCCTTAAATCCTGGAGAGCTTGGAGCAACAGTGAACAAATCTATCAAGAAATTAAAAGATAACAACCTCATGAAAACTTTCCTTAAATTATCTTTGAAAATAATCTGCTATTGTATGTTAATTTTAAGCCATTTTTACTTGTCAGATTTTGTTTTCTGCTTCCTGTTGTAGTCTTTGTTTCCCCCAGTCCTGACTTGTGCTGGAAATCTGCTCGTGGGTCTTTTTGTAAACTTCTGGTGAGATCTGTGAGGGGCTCAAGCAGTGGTGACTGAACTGTGCAATGTGTGATTTGGGTTTTCAGTCACTCACAATCCCAAATCCAGCATTTTCGAGGAGTTGCCCACAAAGCAGCACATCGTGAGGTGATGGGTCAGGCAACAGGCAATGGTAGGGCAAAGAAGTGAGGCTGAATTCTGTCTCTCTGGGGTCCTAGGCCATGGGGCCAGCACTGAAACCATGAGCCAAGTTGGGACAGGAATCGGGAAGGGGGTTGAAAGCCAAGAGTGAAACCACAAATTGTCTTGGCACTTCCCAGTAGGTCATTGTGAATTAGCAGCAGAAATGCCCCTGAAGCGGGTGCCCATTAATCAGTGAGGAGAAGGAGCTGCAGAAAGGGCAGAGCTGTGTTCAGTACAGAGCCCTCAGAAGCCCCCCTGGCTCTGCTGGGAGCCACTGAGGGCACAGAATGAAGATGTGGAAGGGCCACACATGTGGAGAGATTCCTCCATCACATCTGCACCCAGCTCTTCCGTAGGGGCTGCTTTTGACTCTGGGCTCATCCTGCTCAATCACCAACTGTCATTTGTATAATTTTTTTTTCATGTTCAATCAAAAAAATTCCTCCAAGGCTTGATCACTCAGAGGTCTGGGGATCACTCTGGGTCTGGGGGAGTCAGTTGTGTGGGCCAGGGCTTACCATGGGAGGTTTGAACAATTCAATTTAGGTGCATCTTCATGGAGGAATCAAAGGTAAGAGGGTCTTTTTTAATCTAAGATTTTATGATGGATCAACATGGTGGAGAACAGCCTATAGGAGATTTTGGGAGTGAACTTCATTTCTGGCAGTCAAACCATAATAAAAGCTGTGGATCTCAATCTATGTAATTTTTTGCAGTTGCTCTTGGACAATGTCTGAGTTCCCTCAGCCTCCTCAAACACTGCATCACATAAACAGAAGCAAAAAAGCTAGCTTTAGATCAGTTGAACCCACAGGTAAAACTTGCACTTGAAATGAAACCTGGTTTGCCACATAGAGGAATGCAGTTATAAAAAAAATCAGCTAGAACTCAGCTAAGAATTCAATCTGTGGCATTCTTTAGTTAACCCAATTAACCTAAGACAAAGATTCTGCATGGGATGATGAGATACAGACAAATTTTTCTCCCAAGGACTAAAACAACCTGTACATGTGCTTGTCAGAATAAGTTTTGTGAGTTAACCAAGCAGACAAGAACCTAACAGTTATCTTGGACTAAAGGGACACCTACAGATCTCAGGGATGAATATGTGAGCAGGGCAAGCAGGTAGGAGACTTCCACAGGTTGGTCTTCCAGTCTCCAGAACTTCCAGTTTAGTGGCTCAAGGAGGAAAACATTTCTGGACAAACTGAAACCTTGTCATTTAAGAGTAAAATTAGATCACAACAATCAGACATGGGCAGGTGGGGTGAAACCGCCTGTGAAAGTTGATGTTAAGGACTGAATTATTCACTGGTGGTGGTCAGGGTGGCTGTGGAGAAGGGAAGAGTGGAGATGGTTTGTAGCAAGTTGTTCTGCACTGGCAGAAGCAGAGCAGGAGGTGAGCCCTGCGTCACCAGGGCTGTGTCAACCAGGCTTTGGGTGAGACTGAAGGGCTGGATCAGGGCAGTCCTGACAGGGTGGGTGACCAGCTTCATTCCTGAGGTGGCAGCTGCCAGAGCAGCTCCTCATCCTGAACCTCCACCACAGTGAGGTACCCCACCAGAAGTGTCCCAGAACAGAGGAATTGTCCTCCCTGGAAACAACCACATGAAAATGGGGAGAGACTCATGAGCACAGGGACTTGAATCTCAGTGCAGCCACCCAGCTCTCACTGTTAATTCAAACAGGACTGTAACCACTCCCCTGGTGTGCCAGGGCTGTGCAGAATGCACTGGGGTGTACCCCACAGCCAGACACTGTGGGGCGTGGTTCACACCACGGGGATTGACAGTTCTACATGGGTGTTTCGGGAGGGATGAGGTCCTGCCACCAGGGACAGGTCTCTGCTGACACCCGGGGCCCTGTTCTGCACTGGTCCTGTCTCAGTTACACACTCACTGTATTTATGGAGGCACCAAACTCACAGGTCCTCCTGGTTTCAGCTGGGATGGATTTGATTCTCCTCATGGTACTATGTTTGAGATTTAGTGTGAGAGTAATGTTGATTACACACCAATGTTTTAGCTGTTCCTGAGCAGTACTTACCTCAAATCAAAACCTTTTCTCTTTCCTAGGCTCGGCCAGCAAGCAGGTGCTCAAGAAACTGGGAAGGAGCAGAGCTGGGACAGGTGCCCTGAACTGGCCAAAGGGATATTCCACACCACAGAATGTCATTTCCAGGATATAAACTGGGGGAGCTGCCCCGTAGCTGATGATTGCTGCGGGTGATGGGCTGAGCAGTCCATAGTGTGTGATAAGTAATTGTGTTGTGCATCACTGGTTTTTCTTGGGTTTAATTCCTTTGTCCCCTTTGTATTACTATTGTTATTGTCATTATTATTGATTACATTTATTTTGTTTCAATTATTAATCTGTTCTTATCTCAAACCATGAGTTTTTTCCTTTTTTTTCTATTCTCCTCCCCACTGGGGGTGTGTGTGGGGTGAGTGAGAGGCTCTGGGGTGTTTATTTGCTGTCTGGGGTTAAAGCACAACACAAGTACCTCCTGCTACATAAGTGCCCTGGCACTTCTTTGACTGGCTTCATTCTCTAATCCACTTGGTCCTGTCACCTTCCTTAGGGATTTCACCTGGGCAGAGCCAGGGACACATCACTGAGCTAAAAGGATCTTGGGCTTGATTGAGATTTGACAATCCTATGTCCTCATGTCTAAACCAGGAGGGCTCTGTACACCCTGTGCATCTCTCAGCTATATTTTGGTGTAATGTACACACTGTGTAATTCTGGGAAAAACCAGACAGCTGTCATGCTGCCCAGGATTGAACGAGATAGCTTTTAAAAACATCTAATTTGTAATGTAGTTCAGCAAACAAAACCAGTGACCAGGCGAAATATATTCCACTGTGTTTAAATGAGGGGGAATGGCTTAGTTGGGAGTGAGAGTGAAAGAGAAGAGTCCTTCAATTGAATTGTATAAAAACATAAGAGTTAAAGAGAAAGTAGGTTCTTAGCAAGACAAATTGAAGCTCCCACATCTGCATTTCAAAGCCTTCATTGTCCCAAGGCAAGACAAACAAAGTGGCATTTGCATATTCACTGACACTGGAGCAGTGTCCAAAGGCATCAGCTGAATGGAAGAAACTGAGAGGAGGGAGGTGAAATTACCATACAATGATTTCCCTCAAAGTGAAAAATGAGATAGAAGGAGTGGGAGGGGAAGCTCCCAAAAGAATCCTTTGATGCTTGTTTTTTCTGAAAGGAAGGCGTACATGGGAGGTTGTGATTTACAACTGCAGTTCAGTGATAGCTAAATCTGACTTGAGGGCTCTCAGTGATCCAGATTCCCGACTCAGGGAGCTGAGCTGGAATAAACTTCTTGTGCCAGCTCAGGTTTGCTCAAACAGGGCTGATTGGTTAATTTTGTGCCAGCCTGTTTCATGTCAGATGTGCCATCAGCACGCAAAGAGAAGCAGAGTTTTGTTGGGCCTTGCTCGGCCTGTCTGGGGGTCTTTCCATCAGCCTTTGGTGCTCTCCTCCCACCCATGGAACCTTCAAATCGCTGCCTCCACACATCATCACCCCCACAGTTGTAGATCACAGCCTTCTGTGTTTCTTTCCACTTTCAATATTCAACATCTTGTCATGGACCTTCCCTGTTCTTGTCATGGACCTTCACATGGGCCTTGCCTGGCTCGGTGCTCCCACATCACCTCCAGTGTCACAACACCACCAACCCTCCCACACCGTGTCCTCCCCAAGCCAGATTCCCACTCCTGCCACAGTGAGTCCCACTGTGAGCAAAACATCCCTCTTTCACCTCCTGCAGACAGGATTCTGCTCCCTGATGACATCCAGGCAGAGCCTNTGACACCCGGGGCCCTGTTCTGCACTGGTCCTGTCTCAGTTACACACTCACTGTATTTATGGAGGCACCAAACTCACAGGTCCTCCTGGTTTCAGCTGGGATGGATTTGATTCTCCTCATGGTGCTATGTTTGAGATTTAGTGTGAGAGTAATGTTGATTACACACCAATGTTTTAGCTGTTCCTGAGCAGTACTTACCTCAAATCAAAACCTTTTCTCTTTCCTAGGCTCGGCCAGCAAGCAGGTGCTCAAGAAACTGGGAAGGAGCAGAGCTGGGACAGGTGCCCTGAACTGGCCAAAGGGATATTCCACACCACAGAATGTCATTTCCAGGATATAAACTGGGGGAGCTGCCCCGTAGCTGATGATTGCTGCGGGTGATGGGCTGAGCAGTCCATAGTGTGTGATAAGTAATTGTGTTGTGCATCACTGGTTTTTCTTGGGTTTAATTCCTTTGTCCCCTTTGTATTACTATTGTTATTGTCATTATTATTGATTAAATTTATTTTGTTTCAATTATTAATCTGTTCTTATCTCAAACCATGAGTTTTTTCCTTTTTTTTCTATTCTCCTCCCCACTGGGGGTGTGTGTGGGGTGAGTGAGAGGCTCTGGGGTGTTTATTTGCTGTCTGGGGTTAAAGCACAACACAAGTACCTCCTGCTACATAAGTGCCCTGGCACTTCTTTGACTGGCTTCATTCTCTAATCCACTTGCTCCTGTCACCTTCCTTAGGGATTTCACCTGGGCAGAGCCAGGGACACATCACTGAGCTAAAAGGATCTTGGGCTTGATTGAGATTTGACAATCCTATGTCCTCATGTCTAAACCAGGAGGGCTCTGTACACCCTGTGCATCTCTCAGCTATATTTTGGTGTAATGTACACACTGTGTAATTCTGGGAAAAACCAGACAGCTGTCATGCTGCCCAGGATTGAACGAGATAGCTTTTAAAAACATCTAATTTGTAATGTAGTTCAGCAAACAAAACCAGTGACCAGGCGAAATATATTCCACTGTGTTTAAATGAGGGGGAATGGCTTAGTTGGGAGTGAGAGTGAAAGAGAAGAGTCCTTCAATTGAATTGTATAAAAACATAAGAGTTAAAGAGAAAGTAGGTTCTTAGCAAGACAAATTGAAGCTCCCACATCTGCATTTCAAAGCCTTCATTGTCCCAAGGCAAGACAAACAAAGTGGCATTTGCATATTCACTGACACTGGAGCAGTGTCCAAAGGCATCAGCTGAATGGAAGAAACTGAGAGGAGGGAGGTGAAATTACCATACAATGATTTCCCTCAAAGTGAAAAATGAGATAGAAGGAGTGGGAGGGGAAGCTCCCAAGAGAATCCTTTGATGCTTGTTTTTTCTGAAAGGAAGGCGTACATGGGAGGTTGTGATTTACAACTGCAGTTCAGTGATAGCTAAATCTGACTTGAGGGCTCTCAGTGATCCAGATTCCCGACTCAGGGAGCTGAGCTGGAATAAACTTCTTGTGCCAGCTCAGGTTTGCTCAAACAGGGCTGATTGGTTAATTTTGTGCCAGCCTGTTTCATGTCAGATGTGCCATCAGCACGCAAAGAGAAGCAGAGTTTTGTTGGGCCTTGCTCGGCCTGTCTGGGGGTCTTTCCATCAGCCTTTGGTGCTCTCCTCCCACCCATGGAACCTTCAAATCGCTGCCTCCACACATCATCACCCCCACAGTTGTAGATCACAGCCTTCTGTGTTTCTTTCCACTTTCAATATTCAACATCTTGTCATGGACCTTCCCTGTTCTTGTCATGGACCTTCACATGGGCCTTGCCTGGCTCGGTGCTCCCACATCACCTCCAGTGTCACAACACCACCAACCTTCCCACACCGTGTCCTCCCCAAGCCAGATTCCCACTCCTGCCACAGTGAGTCCCACTGTGAGCAAAACATCCCTCTTTCACCTCCTGCAGACAGGATTCTGCTCCCTGATGACATCCAGGCAGAGCCTCATGTGTGGGTGCTGCTGTGGGGACACACTGGAGAAGTGTAGGGTCAAGGTGAAATCCATGGGAAAAGCCTATAGGAAGGACAAGGATACTGGTGGCCCCTCATTACTGTGTGTGTAAAAAGGATCTTAGGTGGAATTTGTGACAGGGTGGAGATCTTGCATGGAGAGTGTGTGGGAAGCCTTGCGAGAGTGTTAACAAAACTCCTTCCCCTCCATGAAAGAGTGGCAACCTGGGGAAGAGTGCACATCCATGGGAAAGCAGCTCTCAGAGAAACTGAGCCATAGGAATCAAAACAGTGCTGGTGGAAAGACCCTTGGATGTCTCCAGCCCAGCCTTCCCCAGAGCAGGATGAGCCCAGGACCAGATCAGGATAACCAGGGCTTTGTACAACTGAACCCTGTAAATACTGGGGGATAAAGACTCTCTTGGCAGTGGGCCCAAGGCTGCACCACCCTCCTGGACAGTGAATGTTTCCTAATGCCTAACCTGAACCTCCTAAACTCCAGTTTGTGTTGACCCTTCCTACACTGTCTGGCATCACTGACAAGAGTTTTCCTGTCATCCTTGTGTATTGGCCCTTCTAAAGGTCACAGGCTGCTCTAAGACATTCTCAGTCTCCTTTCACCCAGCAGAAGAGGTGATGCCTTCCCTGCACCTCTCTGCCAAACCAGCCTCTGCCTCTCCTGGCAGATGATTTGCCCCAGGTTTTGACCATCTCCGTTGCCTTGCCTGGTCCCTCTCCAGTTTCTTCCCATTGTTTCTGAACTGCCAGCTCACAGCTGAACCCAGTGTTCTGGGGGCACTGAGCACTGACAAGAACTTCCTTCTGCTGTTCTCCTCCACACAGGCTCCAGCACGCAGCTTGTGTTGTTTGCAGTGAACAACTGCCAGCTCATTTTCACGCTGGCATCCTCCATCACCAGCAGCCTTTGGCAGCAGGATTGCATCTCAGCCAGTCTGCTCCAGGTTCAGCTGAGTTTTCTGCTTTTCCTGCCCAGATTTTTCCAGACTGCCACTGACACTGTTGGGAATGATGATGCAAAAGCCTCTTTAGTTGTTCTCAGCCAGATGTGTTCTCCTGTTTCATCATTCTGCATGCACTGTCCAGATCTTTGTGTGCTTTGCTGCTCCCAGGGCCTGTGCCAGGCTTGGAGACTGGGCTTCTGTTCCTGTCCAGGCTTTGGTCAGGGCTGTGCCACATCCCACTGCCTCCCACCACAGTGAGCAATTCCAGACTGAGAGCACTGAGAGCTCTGCTGAGAGCTTTACTTGTCATCCTTTTCCCAGAAAAACTCCTCTTTTCTTTTCCAAAATGTGCACATTGATGCCCATGCACAAATGCAGGCATGGCCATGCACACACACACACACACACACACACACACACACACACACACACACACGTCTGCACACGTATTTACACACCTGCACACCACTCACCTGCACATGTGCAGCCACTCACATGCACACAGGCACAGGCACGTATCACATCACAGAATGGTTTGGGTGGGAAGGGACCTTAAAGCTCAACTCACTCCACTCCCTGCCATGGGCAGTGACACCTCCCACTGTCCCAGGCTGCTCCAAGCCCCGTCCAGCCTGGCCTTGGGCACTGCCAGGGATCCAGGGGCAGCCACAGCTGCTCTGGGCACCCTGTGCCAGGGCCTCACCACTCTCCCAGGGAACAATTCCTTCCCAATATCCCATCCATCCCTGCCCTCTGGCAGTGGGAAATCATTCCCCTTTATCCTGTCCCTGTCCAATGTCCCTCTCCAGCTCTCCTGGAGCCCCTTTAGGTACTGGAAGGGGCTCTAAGGTCTCCCTGGATCCTTCTCTTCTCTGAAAAAATCCCAAACCTTCTGTGAATTGTCCAGCAGCAATGCCCAGAAGCAATGCCCACGGGATTCCTGGGAGAGCACATATCCTGGTCATCTATTCACCATGCTACAGTCAGTTTGGACCAGGGCCATGGCATCCAGCCCCTGGGGGTCCTTGAGCAGCAGAGGTGTCAGGGCAGTGTGTGTGTGTGTGACATCTGTGTCCCACCAGGGATTCATCCCAGGACTCATCCTGCAAGCACAGGTCCAAGGTCCAGGCCAGGCACAGACTTTCCCATACCTGACCAAGGTTTATTCATTTCAGGGACATCCAAACAGGACTTGCTACCACCCCAGCTGGAAATGGAGCAAATAAGGTCATGATGAGGGACCTGTTGACTACCTGGAGGAAAGATTCGTTTGTCAAGCTATGAAGATTCTGGTGACTACCTTCTTTCTCTTGCTAAAGATCTGTGACACCTGTGGGTGCACTCCTGGGGATAGGGACGCATTGTCCCAGAGTGGATGCACAGTCTGTGTGGAGAACCTCTGGAGTAAGGAAGAAGCTACCTGTGATGATGAGTCCATGGGAAGGTGAATCTACGCCCCTTCTGGAAAAGGTGAAGCATTTCAGAGCTCTTTGAATCCGATTCAGCTTGGCCTCTGACTGTGATACAGCCTGATATGGGATATTTCCATAGGACCATCACCTCTGTCTTCCCAGTACCTCATGTGGCTCCTGCTGTCAGAGCTGGCTTGGGTTCAAAAAACAGTCAGACAACACAAAGCTCTGTGCATTCACTGCAGTGACTCTTGCAGCGTGACCCTTCAGGCTCTTTTCTCCCCTCCAGCAAACTTCTGGGCATAGCCTTGGTTCTAGCACTGCCATGACAGTAAATACTTCAAATCCCATGAGAATTGAGATTATTTCTGTGACTGGGATTTTAAAAGTCACAAGGATTCAGTTGGCAGAACCTGCAGGGCTGATCCAGGGGCCTGCAAGGGAAAATACCACCTGACAACAAGAAATGTATCAAAATCACAAGTTTATTGTTTCTGTTCACTCCATGCAAAATGTCAGGTTATGGTAGCATTCATCAGGGTGTCTCTGTAAATCAGTCACGATGATTTTCCTTCCTTGTTGTCAAACCAGAGAGACTCAACAACAGCTTGTGTAGTTTTGGGTGAATTCCCTGACCCTAATCCAACCTCTTCTTTTTGCTCCCATAGTGGTACTTCAGAAGACTCACAGAGTCTCTCTCCTATTCCCAAGGCAATAGGATCATGGAAAATTGGCAATAGGATCATGGAAAACTGGCAAATAGGCTCATAAATCCACACAATGATCTGTAACCACAGAGAGAGGACAAATCCAGGATTTGCTTCAAGGGGCTCTTGAGGAACTGGCCCAAGGCCTGAAGCCTTGTTTCTGCTGTTTCACATTCATTTTTATCACATTTCCTCCATGATACATCATCATGTAATATGGTGCCTTCTTTCCCACTCATTCCTAATGAGCCATTCAGAACTCCCTTTCTGTGAAATATTTTCCCCTAAAATTCCTCATGGAAGACACTGGGCAGAAAGCCATGGCCTGTCCTGTCCTGTCAGTCCTCACAGCCACAGGATCACAACTGGAGCCCTCCTTGCCCTGTGGACAGTGCTTGGCAATGGGGATGAGGACACTCATTTTGCATCAATAGCTTTGCCCCAGGTGATCAGAATTATTTTTGCCAAGCTGAAAGTCTCTTAAAAGAGTTTAAATTTTTAAAGAGGAAAGAATTGAAATGTCTGACATGGAAAAGTAGTGAAGAGAGCACCAAAAGAGTGCTGCTGTGAGTGACGTCTTACCTAGGGGCTCCAGGAGTTTCCGCTTTGGCAAGAAAAAATGCTTGTGGGAATATCTGCAGAGAATACTGTGAATATTTTCAGGGAATGCTGAACACTCTAAAGTGTGAGATTCTCAGAGGAATTTGAGCCCAGTGGTGTATGCTAAGACACAGGAAGCAAAATGTCTCCATCCATGCCTTCCTCAGAAAGACCGAGTCAGGAATCCAGTCCTCCACACTCACTGCTTTCTTATCTTTGCCAGAGCAGATGAAACTACTGACAATATCCAGGGCTGAAACAAATTTGGATGCTTGAAAAATCAGTTAAAAGGAATTTTTGGAGGCATCTGAAGGTATTCCTGCACCTTCCCCAACTCAGCATGGTGCTCTGGGCTGGTTTGATGGTTATACAGAACAAGGGCGACCCAAAGCCGGGTCTCACCCCGTTGATACCTGTTCAGGGAGCACCTGAGGGGCAGGAGGGCCCGGGGAGGGGGGTTAAGCAGGAGGTTTGACAGTTATTGTTCACTAAAGTGAGCAGCCCAGCCTAATGCGGGTCATTCACTCCCCGCTCCTGCCCGGTCAGCTGCAGTATTAGCGCTGGTCAAAGGTCTCCCCAAACATTTACCATCCATTAAAAGCTAACCTTTCCGTGGGATGTTTGAGCTTTGAGTCGTTGGATAGCTGCAGGCGATGCACGGGGCTCGCTGCCGCTCTGGGGGTCTCTGCTGTCCAACCCAGGAGAGCAGCATTCCTGGAGTGGACGCTCCCTCTGCCTCCCAGCACTCCTCCAGCAGCCCGAGAGCCGTGAACAGCTTGCTGGCAGCTGGACATTCCTCGTGGGCACTGTCAAGTTTGCTGGTCTTCTCCCTCCAAAAATACACAGCAAAATGTTTTGAGATCAGAGCTTAGTAGGAAATGGTTTTAAATGGGTTTTCTTTCCTTTGCGGGGCAGGTACTCAAAGATTTGGAATTTTTCCCATCATATATTCTGACCAAAGCAGAAATCATGGAGTGTCAGTTTGATTTTTCAGTGGGGTCTATCAGATTTGTCATTTAAATTTAACTTGGTGGATGGTAAGCACGTCAGGACTATGCTTTACGTCCTGCATTGAGGAGAGAAAAGGAAAATGCTTATGAGAAAGATCCAAAAGGATCTGACAAAGCTGCAGAGAGCTCAGGGAGAGCTTTGCCACACTCAAGACTGAACAAGAAGCTCAAGATCTGACTCAGTATCAGAGTCAGACGTTTAAGATTAGGCTTATGGCTCCATTAAAGCCTTTTACTGTATGTGATTGGATATAGCAACAAAGCAGAGGCTTCACTTTAGGCCTGAAAAGAGGTATGATAACAATAAAATAATAACAACAATTTGTTGCTATGATTGTTATTAATGTTATTGTGATTATCATTCTATTTCAGTTGAAATAGAAGTATGGTTTAATTAAAATACATGCTAATCTCTAACCTGTAAAAACAAGGAAACCTTTTGGACAGTCAGAATTAAGAATTTAACACTGAATCAGATCCAGTTCCAACGTTTGAAATGGAATGATAACAACTTCTTCTCAAAATCTGGGGAGATGTTGCTCTGAGGACAGTGATTTTATCACAGCTTGTTCCATCTACACTCTCAGATGACCCTTGGCTGTCAGTGCTGGGTTCCTCCACCTTTTCTCCAACCCTGAAGTTTACAGTGCAGAAGCAGCAGCCCTGGTTCACTCTCTCATGCTCTCAGCTTTGCTTTGTTTTTTAAATACCATCTGTAAAGACACACTGCTCCCTTTTGCTTCACAAAGGGGATTTCTTATGTTTTCCCCTTCCTTCCCTTTCTCCCTTATTTTCCAGTTCTCCCTCCTTTAACCACCTCTGTCCTACCTCAAGGTTTGAGAGATGTTCCTGGCAGATGCCTGATGAGCCTCACTTTGCTGGCAGCCCTGGTCACCTCTGATTTAATGGATCCTACTTTGGAGAAGTTTGCATTTGTGATTTTGGCTTGAAGTGTAGCCATAACAAACCAGCATTTTCCTGAAAATAAAGCATAATATATCCTTAGGAGTGTTTACATGGGAGAAAAGGGATTTTTTTTTTTTCCTGACACTTAGGAGTGCTCAGATTCTGGCTGCCTCTGGAGGAACCAGGGTGCTGTGCATTCCCGCTATCTGATGTGCAATGGTTTTCTTATTTAGGTCCTCAGGCCCTCACAGCTGGTGGATTTGGGTCTGAAACTTTGAGCTGATTATTTTCTGGATTTCAAACCTTTTGGACTTGAAATGAAGGAATTCCATATGTGAATAGGTACAGAAAGAATGAATTTGGGTTTAAAGTTGCTGAAGGACTGCTCCTCACACTGCTGCTGCTTTTACCCTCACAAGGAGAGAAGACAAATCTGAATTCCAAATTCCTTGTACAGCTTTCTGCTGCTATTGCTCTGGGTGAAGTGAGATCTATGGAGTTGAAAATAGGAAGAACATAGGAAATAGAAACTGAAAGGGGCAGAAAGCTTTTTCCTGTTAAGGAAGGCTCTTCCCGTGGATCAGCACCTGCTGGGTAAGGAGGCATCAGCCAGCATGAACATCTCTCAGAGCTCTGGCCAGAAGAGATCAGCAGAGCTTGACTGCAGGGACAACTGACACAGTCCCTGCATTAAATCAGCCTCACAAAATAAGTAGAAACTGCCTCAGAATGTCCGCATCAAAGCCTAATTATCTGCTGACTTCTTAGACATGAGAGAATTTTCTTTGTCTATTTAATTTCATGCTTATCATCAAACCAGTCATTAAATAGCTGAGTATTAGGGGAAAAATGCAAAGCTTTCTGGTCTGTCTTGTTTAATCCTTCAGCCCCTCCCTTCCGTCCTCCCCGTCCCACTTTCTCTCTGGCAGTCAGGAAGAGGGGAGAGCAGGCAGGGTGTCCTGCTGGGCACTGTGGCAGTCCCTGGGTCCTCGTCTCCAGGTGGACAGGGTGTGGGAAAGGCTGGGATGGAAAATCCCCCAGTTCCATGCCAGAGCCCAGCTCTGGTTGCTGGCAATTTGGACTTGGCTTCCCATGGGATGTAGCAGAGGTGCAGAAGCCACTAAGACTGGGATGCGACCCAGAGGTCTGATCATTACAAGGAAAATGAATTGTCTGTGAGTCAGGTGAATCATTTAAAGCAGAACCAAAATGATTGAACAGCAAATGGTGCTGGGCTTTCCTGTCTCATAACATATTAGTAGGGGACATTACATGAAATTGGAAAATAAAAAATTGTCAGTCACTGCAAAGCTTTGGTATGTCAGATGAATCAAGGATGTGGAATTGCTGCTTTGGGCTATATTTGAAATCAGGAACATAGAAACATTTAAGCAATGATTGGCTACTTAAACTGATGCCAGCCCTGTCCCACTGGGATGAGTTCTTGCTTTAGGTCTCAGCTGCTCTTCAGCTGGGCTGTGTGGAGGGAACAGGGCAGGATTGAGCCTGCAGCAGCTTTCTGCAGCCTGCTTGAAAAACCTTGTTCTGGCCATGGCAGGATTTTGGCTCAGCTAACCCAGGACACACCCAGGGAGGCAATTCCCAGCTTCGCAAGGATTTGTGGCAATGTCCTGTCTGCTTCTCCAGTGCAGTATCTCTCCTTCTGAGGGCACATCACTGTCCAGTCAGTCTATACAGCAAGACAATCCCATCCAAAAGACCCTTGATTAAGTGTTTTGCCTTGATGCCAATTCCTGCTTTCTGCAGTTTGGCTTCTAATGTCCAGGAGGAACAATTCCCGAGCAGCAGCCTCCAAGCTGTAAACTTTTGACCTGAGCTAATTACTGAATCCACATTATAGAAGTAATGAGGTTCTGAGCCTCTGCAATGCCTTGGAGGCTCTACAGAGTCCGAGCCAAAACCTGAGCTCCCTAATCAGTTCTGACTCTGTTTTTTTATTCATTTACCGAGTGCCCCGAGGCATTGCCGCTCCTTGAGCTCCCTGGGAGGAGCTGCAGTGCTGCTCTCCCCAGTCTACAGCTGGGCAAAACATCCCAGTCAGGGCTGCAGGTACACTCAGCACCTCAGTGACGAGAGGAGGAGACACCAGTGAGGACCAATGGTCAGAGCAGCAGGGCCAGGAGAGTTGTGCTCAAGTCTTTCCTCAAATCTACTATTGGGCAACTGGGATCTCCTCCTTCTGCCTCAAAACCTCCAACAAAGAAACGGATAGAACTTAGCTATCTGTGGGAGAGCACTTGGATACCTGTGGGCAGTGTAATGATGAGAAGAGGGGAGGTGTGGCTGTACAGGACCATTCATGGACACCTGTGGCAGGAGCACACCAGGAACATTGGGAACACTGCAGAGATGTTCCTGTGCTCTGGGCAGCTTGTGAAATCCCATCTCCCTCACTTTTCTGAGTTCTTCCCACCCAGTACAGGCAGGCCTTAACCAGCAGTCCAAAACTAAGCCCAGAGAAGCTGTGGATGCCCCATCCCTGGATCTGTTCAAGGCCAGGTTGGATGGGGCTTGGAGCAATCTGGATTTCTTCTACTGGAAGGTGTCCCTGCCCATGGCAGGGGATTGGAAGCAGATGACCTTCATAGTCCCTTCCAACCCAAATAATTTGGTGATTCTATGACTCTGTGATTCTGCCTTTCCCTGGGAATATTCAGGAGGTGTTAGCAGCTGAAGAAGAGCTGGAAACCTGCAATGAACCCCTCAGCCCCAAGCCCACCACTGGTCTCCAGTTGCTTACGGAGCTGATGGTCTCAGCTTCCCCTCTCAAAGGCTTCCCCTTGCCCTGGTGCTTGCCCTGTTTATCCCTCTCTCTCACATGCTGAGGCACTCACAGGGCTGACACTGGGGAGAAGGTGACTGTGTCACCCGGGTCAGGACACTGCTGACCAGTTCCACTTCCAGCCCTCCATTCCAGCAAGGGAGGGCTCCTACCCTAGGGCTGCGTGGTGAGAAGAGCATCCCCGCTTCCCAAGGTGGGAATGGAGAAGGGAAGGTGTGCTGTCCCTGGCCACCCTCATGACCAGTTCGAGGCACGAATGGTTCTGCAGGCAGATGTGACCTCCTGATGCCAAGCCAGCTGTGCTGCCATGGTGGGCTCCTGCTGAGCCTCCCTGGGCCTTGTCCGTGGGCAGTGGGGGACCCCGGGGTGAGCTCTGCCCCACAGGGGGACTCCAAGGTGAGCTCCACTCCACACTGGGCAGTGGAGGACCCCACCCTGAATCACCCCCAGCCATGTCCTGCCTGCTCATGGCAGAGCCCAGGCAGACAGAGCTTGCTTTGCCTGCTAAGGCTCTCTGTGCCCAGCTCTGCAGTGTGGGCAGGAGGAGTGTCAGCTGGGGCACAGGGAAGGCAGAGCTGCCAGAATGCAGGAATGGCCCTCTGCTGCTGCTGCTGCTGCTGCTGCTGCTGCTGCGGATCCTGGGGAGGCAGTGCTGGCAGGAGCAGGGACAGGGATTTACATTGCAAATCCACACAAGGCTGAGCTCAAGCACCCGGGGCCAGTGCAATCATTATTGTGGTCTTGGCAAACCCAGCTCTCCTTGCTGAGGGTGATGTGCTGGGTAATTACATAAGACTGGCACATCTCTTTCTGCTGTTCCTCTGTCTCCCTTCAGCCAGAGGGTTGGTCATTCCAAGTGAGCATCCTTGTGTTCAACCTGACAGCTCAGATAATGGCAGGTTTGAGGCATCACCTCACCTGACACAGGCCAGAGAAATTAACATGCAATGCAATTATATTTTTATTTTGAGTATAAAAATTCCCCAAAAATACTTGTGATAGTTCTAATTTTAGCTCATATTCATGCAAGTGAAGGCTGTGGCATCTGAAACACTCAAAAATAGTGTTTTAAAATAGCTGTAGCAGAAAAGTAAAGTGACTGGTGGAAGCAAGAGAGCTTCTCCCAACCAGCATGTGCTATGGACACTGGGAAAAGGGTATTGGCAGGTGGAAATGCACCAAAGTCTTTTGCCATCAGTGAACATGGGCTGATTTTGCACCACTTGCTGTGAACAAAGAACTTACTTGGTTTGGAGGCTGCAGGGAAGTGATGCAGAAAAATCTGTGACTGGACAGGTAGGGATAAGCTGTGAGTGCCTGTTACCAACATACATCTATAATAGTCTACAGTAATACAACTACAGCATATAATTTTATAATATTATATATTTTTGATAATTCATCAAATTGTCCAGCAGGGGTTAAAACTTTATCTTGGAAAATTCAGATCAACAAGAATAGTAAGTTATAACCAATTCAGTGGTGGATGTGGCCAACAGAGAGCATTCTTGAATTTCAGATACATTTCCAAAAATAATAAGAAAAATTAATAGGAACTATGTAAAAAAAAAAAAAAAAATCAATCTCTTCATGATGCATGGTCACTTTGCTATCAGTGGAGCTGCCCTGGCTGGGGGCAGCATGACCAGGGAGGTGAGCACTCCTCAGTAGGCTCAGGACACATTGGTTTATCGGGGACTAAAGTGATTATGGGATAATCCAAAACACTTGGAGAGAGCAATAAATCTTGGAGCTCTTGTGCCACCTCTCATGTCCCCAGCTGCTGCACCATCATGCTTAGGGCAGCGGGACAGTGTTGGCAAGCTTGAAGGAGCTATAAAGGAAATTCATGTCACTAAAACAGGGAAGAGTGGTAGATGTAATTTTGCAGATTTCCTTTGGTGGTACACCCACCTGCCTTTTAGTGGGGCAGATAAAACCCTGCTGCCAGTGGAATCAGTAACAGTGGGAAATGCAATTGGACCTGGGAGGAGTCTGAAATGTGAGGTAAGAGGTGCAGGACTGGCTGCTGGAGGTAGATTTTTTTGTGATTAGACCATTTAGTCTGGTCAGAAAAAGCAGATAAGCTTTAGGGAAAACAAGCTCTTCTCTGAATTTGAAATAGAAGCAGCAAATTGAGAGATGGCTCGGGACAGCAAGAGCGGTTGGGGCCAGCTAATCACTGGAGATAAGATCTGCAACACAGGCAGACTCCCAGCCCCCGCGGTGGCACCGTCCCTGTCCCTGCAGACATCCCGGCAGGAGGGGAAATGCCACTGCACCAAGGAGGGACCTCATGTGCCAGGGGACATGTGCAGCTCCAGCTGTGGCAGCAGTGCCTGGTGCAGCCCCACTGCCAAGGAGGCTGAGCCAAACCACCGCCAACCTCAGCCTCTGATGGGAGCCTCAATCTTAGGGAATATAAAAGCTCATGAGACACAATCTGCCTCTCCATCCCTTGGCAGGTGTTTTCCAGCCCCCAGGAAATACGATTCATGTTACCCACAGGTACCAAAACCATCTTGTGAGAAAATGGCAAAATTAAATTCCTGAGGAAAAGGTTTGTAAGAGCATCAGGAGAGTCAGTACTAGAGCGGGATCTTCTCTTCAGTGGGGTGCGTTGGGTACTGTGGGCAAGCTTAGTAAAGAGATCCACTCCAAAGGGATCCCTGTCTCCAACTGTGCCGTGCACTCCTGAGTGTCACAACAGTCCAGAGCTTCCTGAGCTATCAGAAACTCCTGGGACCCCTCTCACAGAGCACCTGACTTACCTGAGCGTTGAGAAATGGCCTGGAAAGCACCACCCTGCTGTCTTACACTGAGCAACACCAGGCTGGCTACTATGGACCCCCAGTAGCTACCCAGAGAAGCTGTGGCTCTGTGGCTGACCCTGGATCCCTGGCAGTGTCCAAGGCCAGGCTGGATGGGGCTTGGAGCAGTCTGGGACAGTGGAAGGTGTCCCTGCCCATGGCAGGGGGTGGCACTGGATGGGCTTTAAGATTCCATGATTCTGTGACTCTGGCACAGGAGCTGCCAGGCAGGACTGAATGGTGAATTCCATCTTTCATGCCTCCATCCCATCCCCACACTTTCTCCTAGTCTCCATTAACACAAGAGCCTTGGGAAGGTTTTGTTCAGATTACTGGGGAAGGTTTTAGGAAAATTCCTCTATGACATTCTTAAGAAAACTCTCCCCCTCACCGCTGCAGACAATCCCGTTTTCCCTCTTGTGGGACTCGGGCTGGATTGACAGGAGCCGACATCCATCCTGTGGGTGCATGCATCTCCCGGGGCCTCTTTGTGTCAGGCTGCTTTAACAACAAACAGAGCCCCGCCCCTGCAGCATCCCAGCCAGCCGGGGAGACACGGCGACAGGGACTGGCACGGCCAGCTCCTCATGCCTGGATTACCCCGTGGATGAAATGCAGATGAAAACAATTTTAACTTTTTTCTTTTTTTTTTTTTTTTTTTTTTTTTTTTTTTTTTTTTTTTTTTAAGATTCCCCCATATTGACAGAATGTGAGTATGAGGCAGATTGACATCCAGATTTGACTTGGGAAACAGTTCAGCATTAACCTATTAAGCTAATGAACTCCGGTTATCCGGATTGGTTTGCCAAAATTAGACCCAGGAAATGGCTGTTTATTCAGTGGGAAAGAGAACATAAAAGATCTGCCCCTAAAATTTCCCAAAGCAGCTGATGATGTTGTCTAATTTCAATGGAATTCTTAACCTGACACATTTCAGAGAGACTGACTGTCAGGGAACTGACCCCTGGAAAAATCAGGATAATGGCACATGGTATTGCTCACAGATTTTCCTATGTAAGTGTTACATTATGCATCCAGTCCAGGGTTAATAGTGCCCAGATAGAATCTGCCATATATATTTATGTATCAAACAGGGTTGCCCAGTAAATAAATTCAAAAGATTTTCAAAGCCAGAGCTTTTAAGGCCAAAACTCAGAGATTTCTATGGGATTTGGAATTGAGGGGGGATGCCATTTCAGTTGAAGGCAGCTGAGTCTCCTAACAGGTTCCTGATGCTGGGCAAAAGGAAGGAGTAGTGGCAGGATTATTGGAATTTCATTTATGCACTGTCTGGGGAAGGCAATGTAATCTCGTGCCCCTTCTGCCTCCTTGGCTCTGTTGGAGGTGGCTCTTCGCTCCTGTTTCCTGAATTTCATTGATAAGGTCAAACAGTCAGGATCAGCAGGGAAAAGGCACGAGGAACTCAGTCCTACATGGAGAACTGAGTCGTGTTTAATCATTATTATGATAATATAACATTTATAGTGCAGTGGAAGCATGGGGCTACTAACAGAGCCATGCGGTGCCTGCACCAAAAATCCATCAAGGTCAGTACTTCACCTCCAGCAGCCTCATGTGGCTGCCACCAGGGAAGGATGAAATCATGAGGAAAATACACTTGCCCAGGATATTCTCCAAACCTCCAGCCATTTGTGTCTCAAAGATCCCTCAGGCTGGGGGATGCTGCAGTGTTCCTCATCACTAGGTATATTTTGTTTTTATTCCTATTCCTATTCCTATTCCTATTCCTATTCCTATTCCTATTCCTATTCCTATTCCTATTCCTATTCCTATTCCTATTCCTATTCCTGCCATATTTCCCTGCCTCAGTACAGAAGGGAGGGAAGGAGTGATATAGCAGAGATGCCCCTTGACTCCTTCTTCCCTTGGCCTGGCCTTCCCCATCCTTTCCACATCCCTTTCCCTGGGATATTTATGCAGAAGGGAATGATGGTCTGAGCATTTGTGACTCTCACGGCCACAGATCAGTCTCAAAACTGACTGTGACAGTCATGCAGAAATGTTCTTAATTTGGGAAGATGAGCAGGAAGGTGCAATGTGTCTTTAAAAAGCTCCTTGCCCAGGGAGACCTGGGTCCAGCACATCACCCAAGAGCCTGAGAAATTTGATAGATGAGTCTCCAACATTCTTGTCATGTCTCCCCTTCTCGTTTTGCCCCCTTCCCCAGGCTGGAAGTGCTGAGAGGCGTGCTGTGAGGTCTGCCTTGTGTCCGGGAGCCTGTCAGAGCTGGGACACGCAGCCCATGGCCTGCAGCTGGACTCACAGGAGTCTCCATCAAGCACTCATCCAAACGTCTCTCCCGGGCGGAATGCCCTGGGGTTCGGCACTCCTTTGTTTTGAAAGCCACAGTTATTTGTATCAGCAAAGCATGCAAAGAGTGCCCCAAAACGAGAGGGAGGGGGAAGAGAAAGAGGGAGGGGAGCAGAGAGTTTCTGTGCCTGATGGGATCACACTCAGAGAAACAGGGAGGGACGCATTATTGGGGTCTGATATTAAACAGAGCATCAGTGTTTTTGGAGAGAACCCCAAGTGCCACGGCTGTGAGGGGGACACAGGCTGGGGCAGGCAGAGCAGAGGAGACCCTGTGAGGATCCAGCTGTCCCTCGGGTGCTGCCAGGCTTCACAAGGCAGAGGAGAGCAATGCGGAGCAGCAACGGGGTTTCAAAGCTGCTGCTGAATGCACACGGGGCTTGCAGATTGTGTGATAGAGAAAATCCCCCAGCTGGGTTTCTGGGAGAGCAGGGAATATGAAATCCTTTTTCTCCAGTAGATGCTACACAGGAATGACCTGGGGACATGAGAGACAGTGATAAGTGACTCTCTCCATCCCCTTTTATCCTGTTTACAATACAGAGGCTTTCCTTGAACAAAACCCTTTTTTTCCTCCTCATGCTCCTGGCTGTTGTGTCTAAATGAGCCAATTTGCTGAAGGACTCCTCCTGGAAGGACTTGAAGTCTAACAAGAATAGACGCCGGGTTGCAGCATGTTGTTTCTGGCAAAAATCAATTTCTTCACAAAAGAACAGAAATCTGTTCTTGTATTTCAGTGCTTGCCATTTCATCAGGGCTCCTGTGATACCTCTCACAGCCTTGGCCAGGAGGGAATCCCAGGGTCTATTTCCATTCAACCTGTTTCCAGAAGTGTTTGGAAATGGGGTCTAATGGCCCAGGGAAGGGGGAGCAAAGGACAGGGAGCGAATGTGTTTGTTACTGCTGCAGTTAATGGTTTTGTTGATATGCTGTTTATCCTTGGGCTGATGTGATTTCTGGGGCTTGAGTTGCTGTTTGACATCCAGAGGATAATCTCTTGCCAGAGGCCTGGCTGGCTGCATGACAGGGCAGGGCAGACTAAGTTTGATGCATCATCTGAGACACAAGAGATGGACCCACAGGGACAGAATCTCTCATTAATTAAAGATGTGTTGTTGTTTCTCTCTTTTTTATCTGTGTGGTGCTCAGGCACGTGTTTTCCTGTGACAAGGCTGCATTCTTCAGGTGCTCACCCTGAACTGCAAATGAGCAACAACAGAAAGAACCCAACAGTTTGGAGACTGTTCCAGCCTCCAGGTTTCCCAATTTGCCCAGTCTCACATCAGGAGGGGTCTGCCTTCAGCTTCCCCACCTCTGAAATTAATTTCTCACTTTTCCTCCAACGTTTGTCATCCTTCAGTAGCCTGAATTTTTGCTGTATAGTTATTTCTGGTTTTGCCTAAGTCAAATGCAGCACAAGGCTGAGGTTGCTGAAGGAAGTTTAGGATTTAAATCCGTGTATTTTATTCAATAGTATTAGAGTGTTTTATCTGCATGGACCCAGTTTAAGACATTATTCTTGTTGATAAAGCAGGTTTCCTTTCACACCCCTGGTGGGACAGGCAGCACAAAACCCAGAAAAGGGCAGAATCAGCTCAACATCAGGGGGAATTCAAAACCTGAGGAACAAGTATAAAATGACAACATTTAATAGAGTGAAGAAATAGTGAAGGAGAGAGCTGAGTGCTTGTCTGGACCACGAGGACAGAAGCTACAGACTTCTAAATTATTGATCTTGTGGTATAGAGTTGAATGCTTTACAGAATACAAGCCTTTCTCATGTTTTCCCAATCAAGCTTTTATTAGCATGAAGTTACATTTGTTGACAAGAACTATTTTTTCATTAAACCACAGTGACAAGACAGAGTTACGGTCCTAATTTGAGCTTTTTAATCAATCAGTGTTTGTACCTGTGCCTCTGATGTCCTGCTGCCCTGACTAACTGGGCTATACCTCCCCACCACATTGGTTATTTTATAATTCACCTTCTCCTTGCTTTTCCCATGAAGTAAAAGGTGACAAGAATTCAGGTGTCTGAGCAGACTCTGACCATAAAGATATTAGGTGTTGTAGCCCAGGACAAACAAAGAAGAGTTGTGGCTTCAACTGTGGTGGATTATCTGGTCCAAACAATGAAGAGTAAACTGAAAAGCATTCTCTCATCCAGCCCCAGAGCAAAGCTCTGTGAGATAGGACAGGAACCTGCAGGTCCACCATGAATGGGTGATATCCTGCTGGACCAGAGTTACTGTATCTCTAAGTATGAAGAAAAACCAGGATTATTAAGAAAGCAAAACTATTTGCAGGATGGCCACCCTAAACTGACCATGATCACGTGTGAACAAACCTGTGAAGTGCAGGCAGTTCCCTGGCAATGAAACACTGAACAGGACAGCGAGGCGCGGTGCAGGACAGGTGTAATGATGATGAAAGAGCAGGAAGAGCTGTTTTAGAAGGGATACCTGGATGGAGGATTCATCCTACGAGGAAGGAGCTATCAGCTCAGTATCTGCATCTCCAGGTGTGCTGGTCACCTGGACTCCTGGAGGTGACCTGACCTCTGGAGGTCCCATCTGCAGAGCTGTGTCCAGCCCCTCCTCGGCATCAGGAGGATGTGGAGCTGCTCAGGGGAGGAGGCCATGGAGCTGCTTCGAGGGCTGGAGCCCCTCAGCATGGAGCCACGGTNGCGGCGGGGCCGGAAGTGGCGGAGGCGACGTGTGCGGACCGGAGCCGGTGCGGGATGGAGGGGCTGTACCAGCAAACCAACAAGTGCGTGAGGGCTCGGGGGNGCTGGAGCCCCTCAGCATGGAGCCACGGTGGGAGACCTCGGGGTGTTCACCTGGAAAAGGCTCCAGAGAGACCTCACAGCCCCTTCCAGGGGCTCCAGGAGAGCTGGAGAGGGACTGGGGACAAGGAATAGAGAGGGAGAGAACACAGAGAATGGCTTCCCACTGCCAGAGGGCAGGGATGGATGGGATACTGGGTGAGAAATTGTTCCCTGGCAGGGTGGGCAGGCCCTGGCACAGGCTGCCCAGAGCAGCTGTGGCTGCCTCTGGATCCCTGGCAGTGTCCATGGCCAGGCTGGATGGGGCTCGGAGCACCCATGTCTAGTGGAAGGTGTCCCTGCCCACGGCAGGGTACAGTGGCACTGTACCATGAACCCATTCCATGCTCCCGTGCCGGGGATGCAGTTCCGCGACCCCAGGCGGCTCTCGCAGCTGACACTCCTGCTGCAGCCGCTGTTTGCGGCGCTGCGGACGGAGGCAGCCACCAGCGATCCGCGCGGGAAGCACCGCCCGAGCCCGGCCCCTCACGGCCCCGCCCGCGCGCGCCACGCCTGTCCTGCAGCGCCCCCTGGCGG
>VZSE01004690.1:203330-255608 GCA_013398275.1 Promerops cafer
TGTGTGAGAGGCTGTACCTCAAACCAGCAGTTGTCTGAAGGATCGGGGGCAGAGCCGCAAACCGACTGTGTGAGGCCGGGGGTGTGAGGAGTGCGGGCCGGGCTGGGTGTGCGGGAGCCCAGGGCCGAAACCCCACAGATCTCAGCGCCCTTTAAAAGCGTTTCCCTATAAAACCCCATCCCGGGGCGAGCAAAACCCCGGGCAGCGTGTGCCACGTCAGCCCCGCGGGTTCGGCCGGCCCGGGGCACAGGGAACGGTGATTGCCGCTTATTGATGTAGGTTTATTTAAAGCACGCCCGTTTATAAGGATTTTTACAGCAGGGTTAGACGTGTCCGGCTGCCGCAGTTTAAAGCACCTCTGGAGGCGTGTGGCTCCTTGAGGATAAATCCCACATTTCACAGATAATGCCAGTCTGGAGAGAGAGGAGCAGTGTGGGAATTGCAAAATAAGGCAGAAATTCTCGTGGTTCTGTTGCTAATCCATATGGAATAACTCACGGGAAGAGGGCCAAAGGACACAGTTAAGCCAATATTCCAAATTTCCATGGTAATTTGCATTTTCATGGGGCTCTGTTAAGGGAGGTGGGGTGGTAAGAGACTTGAATTGAATCTTGTATTGAATCATCATTTTTCTGTCACTGAATAATGATACAGAGTGACCCTGTAGGGAAGAGCAGGACATCCTGCTGGAGATTTGGAAATGCAGGAACATAACAGGAGCTGTTATGGATATGGGGACTGATGTTGTCCTGTTCCCATTTCTGTAGTGCCTTAATTTGTGATCATTAATTAGTTCAGGTTGTAAGGGACCTTAAAGCCCATCTAGTTCCAGAAGAATTTAACAACCATCAATATTTTTTTTCTTTTATTTTCCTATGCCACTGCTTGTCCAGCCACAGTAGTTTTTTCTTATAATTACAAGCTTTTAATTTCAGTTGATGCCTGTGAATTCACATGTTGTGACACTGTGAAAATCACTCCTTATTCACCTTCTCCTCTTGGGTGTCTCCCCACTGTCATCTCCAGACCAAGCTGAACAGCTGTTTCTTATAGAAAAGCAGTTCTGTGCTTTTTTAAATCTTTACCTTTATTTCTGTTTTTAAATAAAGTTACTTTGTAGGTGTATATGAGGTGAAAGCACAGCTTGCTTCCTGCTGAGGACCTGGGTTGGTGGTCAGGGATGGGCTGTCTGCTCTGACACTGTTGCTGATTCCTGTGCTCTTCTAAAATGTGCATTTCAGTAAAAGAAGCTGAAAAGTGAGGTGCTGAGAAAAGATTTTGTGGCTGTTAACTGACTTCTCTGTTCATTTTCTCTTTATCTCCTGACAGGCAGGTCCATGAGGTCCAGTCTTACATGGGGCACCTGGAGACTTCAGACAAAGAGTCAGTGCACTGTAAGTGATGAGTACTGAGTGAGTGAGGGAGGTTGATTTAGTTTGCATCTTTAACCTTGCATGCCTTCTCATTAAATTTACAGTCATTATTGGAACAAATTTAGCTCCTGAGTCATTGTGATCAGCTGCTGAGACACATCACCAATTCAGAATACATTGAAATCATGTTGCTGTTTAACTTCAATAAGGTGATGGTTTGTATGAGGACAGAGCAGAAAAGACAGGACAGGATTTTGCTTCATCTTCCTGTTATAATCCTTTAACTGACAGAGAGTGCTTCTGTAGATGCTTCTTTAACGTTGTGGTAGAGTGCCAGATTTTTGGTGCTCTTTTGGAACTCATGGTCAGGATGTCTGTGCAGGCCTTCAGCACAAACAGATCAAAAACCCCACACTGATGCAGTCATGGAGGTTTTTGAACACCTTGAATTAATGAACACCTTGGTGTGGACAGACCTGCAGATTGGGAGCACCTCTGGGCTGTTTGTTGGAAGCTCAGAAAGCTGAGAGATGTGACTGTGCCTGCCTTGCTGTGTTGTTATTCCCTCAGCATCCACCAACTGGCAGCTTTCCCCTAAAGATGCTCAGTGCAGTTTCTGGGGAAGATGCTGTGATTTTGTGTGCAGGAACTTAAGCAGGATGCTCCTGACATTCCTGCTGCATCAGAATCAGGGAAGCTCCATCTGCTTATGGGAAGTGTGTAGAACTATTAATTGCTTCAGTCAGTTTGGACTATAACCCTGTGCACATAAATGATATCATAAGATGCTCTGACATGTTTGGCAGGACTTTTTACCCCAGTGCAGAATTGGCATGTGTATTTTGGACCTGTGTTTGAACCCTTAAGTCCTGCATGAGTCACTAATAATGGGTTTCATCAGGAACTTCTGAGGTGAAAGGACACTGCATTGACTGGATGCATTTCTGCACATGTTCACTGACTTCTCTTAAATACATTTGTGAAGCATGACTGGGCTCTAGGAAGAGCTGTGATAAATTTCCTATCAAAAAATAGCAACTTACTAATTCTGGTTGTGGTTTTTGTGGTGGCTGTACTACTCCTTCTACAATGCCAGACTTCCCAGACTGCTGTTCACTGGAGGTGATTTTGAAAGTCCTGAAAATTAGTATAATTTGCCATTTTGCTTCTGTTGCTTGACACCATTTCAAGAGATAGGATTATATAGTTTACATAGTTTACAGTCAGTTCACCAGTTTACATAGTTAATAAATAAATAAATAAATGTATCTATTTCTATCTCTATAAAGCTACTAGTGTGTATTTCAGAATTTATGGCAAACAGGATTATCCATGGTTGAAGAGCAGGAATAGGGGCCAGGAAATCAAACTTGCAGTTTGCCTTTTCCAGCTTTGAGCAAATAGTCCCTTCTTGCTCAGAAAAATGTGTAGTGGTGTAGTTTGGTCTGACAAAAGTTGCTGTAACAGTCTGTCAGCTCTCCTGTGTTGAATTCAGCTGCAGTAAATAATGGAGAGATGGATTAGGACAATTTGATTGATTTGTCTCTGGATGTGAGCCAGTCACTCTTTGGCTGTGTGAGATCCAGGGGAAGAGACCAGGTCGTGTGTGCTCTTTCCTTCTTTGGGTGCTGCTGAGTGTGGTTTTCTGGGAAGTCCTGATATGTGGAGTAGTTGGCAGGTGGTTGATGATGCTTCTCTGTGTTCTTGTGACAGCAAATCCTGCTGAGGGAGCAGGAAGGGGCTGCAGGGGGAGTGTGGGGGCTTGAAATCCTAATTCACAGAGCTGATGGAGAAAGAGGCTCAGATGTCTGGAATGAGCAGGGGCTTTCCTAGCTGCCTTCTCAGAGGAGGAGGGAAAGGTGAGAGTGTCAAATTACTGAGCTAAAGAAGTGACATTTCATTATATTTATAGTTCTCAGTTACCTGTTTATTTTCATCCAGAAAATATTTGCATCTCTTAGGTTTTACATACTGCTCTGAATGCTTTTGAGCATTTGCCTTCATCAGACTACAGTTGACTAATTCAAGTCAAATCCTGTTTGTATTTCCTTGCAGTGGTAGAAAATGAGATTCAGGCAAGAATAGACAACATATTCAGCAACTTGGAACGTTTGGAAATCCTGTCCAGCAAAGAACCTCCCAACAAGAGGCAGAGTGCCAAACTGTGAGTTCACTGCTTTGCTGTGATTGTGCAGGGTAGTCTTTGTAATTATTTTAATTAAATTTATTGAAGCCCTTTGCCTTTTGATTTGTTTGAAATCTTTATACTTTGCATAACTGATCTCTGTGCTCTACAGTAGCGAAATTGAGGCACAGAGGCAAAATCACTTTCCTGCATTTAACCTCAGGATCATGAGAATCATTAAAGCTGGAAAAGGCCTCAAAGATGATCAGGTCCAGACTGGTGATGCAGCTGGAGTCCTGGCTCTGTTCTCAGATGAGCAGAACCTGCACTTGCATGCTCTCTCTGTCACTTGCTTTTAACGGCATTTGTGGAGGTAGAGAGTAAAATTCCTTCATGTGGTGCCATTTTCCAAGCTGTTGGTGACTGAAATAAGGAGGTTTCTAAAGTGAGCAATAGTTTGAGCAGGAGGTTGGACCACAGACGTCAGGACTTGCTGTTCTTAATTAATTCTGTGACTCAGTTATTAATGTTTAGTCCAAAACGCCCTTGTAGATAGTAGGGTGGATTTCATGTCACCTGTGTTAATGAAAGAGGTCAGTATCAGAAATAGTCATCATTTCTTTGTAGAATCCTGGAATGGTTTGGGTTGGAAGGGGCCTTAAAGATCAGTTCCAACCCCTGCCATGGGCAGGGACACCGTCCACTAGACCAGCATAATCTGGTGATCAAACATTCAATTTTATCAATCATTTAATCAGGGCCAGTGGAGTTCTGGACATGATTTGTTTCAGCCCAGTCTGAGCTGTGTCCTGTGTTGCCCACTGACTTTTGAGCTCCTTTTAATAAAACCTCAAACTTCAGAACATGATGCTAATTAAAGAAACTGGAAAGCGTAATCTTTTATGTGAAGTTGGGGGTCATAAAATAGAACCTGTACAAATCCTACCACCTTACAAATCTGTGTTAAATGAGAAATGGATACAGTTATAGAACACCTGAAGAGACAATCCATGGGATAGGATGTCCAAGTCAGCTCAGGAGTTCTGCTTCACATTCTGTCATTAGCCTGGAGGCTAAATAATTGATTAAAATGAATAATCACCTGTGAAATAATCACCTGTGTAGTAGAAAAATGAGACAGGGAAGATGTAGGTGTGGAATTTCAGCCTAGCATTGGATATCCTGCATCTTGCAGAGAAGTAGAACCCATCGTTCCTTGTTACTCATTGCTGTTAATTGACGATGCTCCTTTGCTTGTACAAAAAGCACCAGAAAAGCAGAGTTTTTGTGTTGCTGGTCCTTTGCAGGCGAGTGGACCAGCTGAAATACGACGTGCAGCACCTGCAGACAGCCCTGAGGAACTTCCAGCACCGCCGGTACCTGCGGGAGCAGCAGGAGCGGCAGCGCGAGGAGCTGCTGGCCCGCACCTTCACCACCAACGTAAATATCCATGCTGGGGCTCTCTGTGCTGCAGCAGCTCACCTCCAGCAGGGGGGAGTCAGGCAGCATGTAAACAGCACTGTTGGCAGCTGCTCTGAGTGTGGGTAAAGGTAGAGACAAAGCAAAATATGTGGGGATAAAGCACAGCTCTCGTGAGGAAAAGCTGGGCTCTTAAGGCAACAGGAAAAGGCTCCAGAAGCTGCTGCTCCTGTTTTATCCAGTGCAGTCCCACCTGGATTTACATAGCACTTGTAAAAAGGTCAGTGAGGTAGGTACCGAAGTGTACATTTCACTTGGATTTGTGTCAAATGTCTGCTAAATCCTGAGATCTGTGAAAAGCCTGACTTTTACACATCCCACTGGCAGCAGGTGTCAGCAGACTTCAGTGTAGCCACACACAAATCACACAGCTGGGACAAAGCCCTTGCTTTTTGCCTAGAAATGAGTCAAAGGTTTGTAATAACATTAATGTGTTCCACCTGTTCTTGTTAGTTTCTCCATTGGGAAGTCCCCCCAGTGCAAATTGCTGGAGGAATTCTGCTCTGAATAATATAGGCTTCCTTTCAGATTTCACTTTTCTGCAACTGAAAACTTAGTCTTGGGTTTTATTGTGTGTTTTTGGTTTTTTTAAATTTTTGGGGGTTTCGTTTGGTTTGGGTTTTCATTTTGTTTTGTTTTTTAATACTATTTTTGCATTTTTGTTTGATTTCCCTCTTCATTTCCCTTCTTTGTTAAAGGCATCTCACCAAACATTATTTATCTGTGTTGTCAGTCATTGTCAGGACAAGAAAGAAAGAATGTGAGCAATCCTAATTAACTGAGTTTTGGGCAGTTGGATGCATTTCTCAAAGCCTGCCATAAAGATAATGCCTATTTTGGTATTTTGTTGGCTATTTCAAAATTATAAACAAGGCTTGAAAGAAACACTGCAGTTTGGTTTTTTTGAACACTGTGGTGTTTCCCTGCATGTAGGGGCAAGTTTTCCTACAGGAAAATTTGCTGTTCAGAAACAAAAGGTGTGTGAGTGAAACAGTTTTAAAGAGCAGTAGCAGGCTTACAGATGTAAAATATAGAGCAAATGGGTTATTTTCAGGTGTTGAAAGGTATTGTAGATGAAAAAAAATACACAATTACTTTGTATTTCTTTTTAGCTTGCTACAAAAATGTGGCTTTAAAATGATCTTTTAATAGGAAAATGGTGATTTATTTCTCAATTATCAGCCTCTCTTGGTTACAGTTTTCCACAGTTCCTAATCATATACTCACCTATTCTATCAGAGATGTCAGCTGAGTGTGTGAGTAAATCACTGGAACATCCAGAACAGCTTTTGGAACACAGCTGTAGCAGTGTTCTGAACAGTTTGCTTAATTCAAGAGTTAAAAATGGTCTTTATCTTTAAAGCCTTTCCTTGTACCTGGAGAAAATCACAAGCAGCAAAACAGAGCTCTGGTGCCATCCCATCTTCTTGGGGGGGGTGGTCACAAATCTACTTCTCTATTTTTATTGCTGCCTTATAGTGGATAAAAAAACCTGGTACAGAAATGAAATCTGCTGCTTTGAAGGTTGTTAAATATCTGGAATAAGAGCCATTCACATGGAAATCTAAGTGCTTCTGCTCAGACACTTGTGTGAGCCTTGGTCCTGTGTTCACAGGGGCCCAGGTTTGTGTCTTCTGTCACAGCCCCTTCATCCAGGGCCCCTGAGAGCTCTGTCCTGATTCTTCCTTCTCCACAGTGAGCACAACCCCTGCCCAGGCAGGGCAACCCCAGACCTTGGGTCCTATGTGGCATTTTCAGATCAACGTTTGGGGTTTTTACCAAAGAGTCTGTTCAGAGCACAGTCTGCTCTATCTGTGTGTCACCTGCAGCTGCTGGGCACACAGGGTGCCATTCATTCACATGACTGTGAATTCTGCCTTTGGGTGGTTCTTGTTCTGAGCACCTGGAGCAGGTGATCAGTGTTCTAACACTTGCCCCTTACCAGCACCCCAGTTCCTGCTCTAAACCATGTGGGAGTAGTGAGCCATTTCCTTGTCCCTCTGGGTGGAGTGGTGTCCAGAGAACAGTGACCTGGAGGCCTTTGGCAGACAGGGGTGATCCCATCCCTGCCCTCCTGTGCAGTCCAGATTAGAGTTTCACCCAGTCACTTCCATTTCAAGATTCCCAGTTCTCATTGAGTGAATGCATCCTTTCTGAAAAAACATGAAAAATACTAATTTTTAATAATTTTTTTTTAACGAGGGCCCTGGGTGATGAGCGAGCCAGAGTTCAGGGAACCAGGCCCATGTCTGTTTGCCCTCACTGCCAGAAATTTGCACTATTTCGTAAATATGTAGAATGTCATCTCCAAACATTTTTGTGGGCCTTTTGTTGCTCAGAAATGTGGTGTGAAATCTTCCTCAAGTCTTTCACTTGCAGTGATCAATGTCTAAGCATCTTCTTGGTGTTTAACACCTTGTTAAACACCTTCTGTTAGTTTTGATGTTCTCTCCTGCAGTACCCTTTCGTACTGAGATTATAAAAATACTCTGCTTTTGCTTTTTTCATTCTTGAGATCTCATTGCAGTTGAGCAGGTGCTCAGCTTTGCCTTTTGGCTTCCCCCCTATCTTCTCTAAATGACTCTTTTCACTCAAGTATCCATGTTGTATTTAAAATCATTATGAAAAAAAAAAATTGTAAGCACAGTCCTCCCGGTCCTGTTGGGTTTTGGCCGTGTCTGCTGGTGCATGTTGTGTTTCTGAGTGAGCAGGTAACCGAGTCCCTGCTTTCCCCACAGGACTCTGACACCTCCATCCCGATCGACGAAACCTTGCAGTTTAATGAATCCCTGCAGAGTGCCCACCGAGGCATGGATGAGCTTATTGGCAGTGGCACCAACATCCTGGCGGGGCTGAGGGACCAGAGAGTCACATTAAAGGTGGGGCATCATTTTTTACCAGAAAGACCCCACGTTTTTTTCTGTGTTCATACTGATCAGGCTAAGTAAAATCAATATATGTGTTGTTTCAGTACATAGCTCTGAGCTGAGGATGCTGGAAAGGCCCAAACTTCATTTAAATAACTTGAAATCTTTACATTTTACCATCCTGTTAGTAATACCTTAAGATCTCTTGGGGCTGTCTGGCCTTCACCTGCAGGGCAGCATCTGGAGTGATGAATGTTATGTTTGTTTTTCTTTGGTTGACTGGTTTTTTTTGTTCAGGTTCAGGAGGGGCAGTAACTGGCTCAAGGGAGATGTTGGTTCAGATTAGCATCACTCAGAGCAGCCACAAAGCTGCTGTAGAGCACTTCTGATTAAGATTAGTAATAAAGATAATGCACCTCAACAGTCCCTCCTTCCCTGCTGATAACAGCTGCGTTTCTGCATGTCTCTTTATAGCAAATATTTGTCTTTAATTTTAGAAACTGCTCAAAGTGATGGTCAATTCTGAGTGAAAAGCTCAAGGATACAAAAAACTTTTTAATAAGAAGTGTGTGGGGAGAAAATGGACTTGTGAAAAATGTAGGGAAATGCCTGTTGTATTCATCTTCTGATGGGGATAACTGCTGTTCTCCGTTTTGTGACACTGCTCTGTTTTGGGATGTATTTGCCAGATTTAGGCATTTTTAATGACCTAAATCCCAGATTTGGTCAGGTCTGTCACACCTGCAGCTCCATGGTGTGGCAGGCAGTGCAAGCCTGGTCTGCACTCCAGCTGGCACTTGGGGAGCTGAGCTGGGTGTGCACGGGCACTTTGCTGTCCTGACCCCAGGGTTCCAGGCTGCCTGGTGTTCCCTGAGCCCTGCACAGGACCAGCACAGGTCCAAAGCAGGGCTGCAGCTCCTTCTCCACTCCCTAGTCTGGTGACCAGGCCCTGCACCCACAGATCTTACATGGAGACATTAAAGTAGAGTTTGAAGCTCAGTTCTTTACAAGATGAGGTTTAGCTTCTGGTTCAGGTCACTTGTTCACCTACCTGGTGAGTATGGATTTGTTTTAAGACAAGGTCCATTACTAGAAAAACCTTGAAGAAGACTCAGTGGGTGGTTCAGTGGTCATTGCAAGAGGAACGGTGTTGCTGAGCAGTCTGGCCACAGGGAGGGTGGGGAGAGGGAGGGTTCTGCTGCCAGCTCATGAGGAAAAGGCTGGAAGGACTCATTACTAGTGCTGGGAGAAGACTGGGGGTGTGAATGCTTTTTGGAAAGAGCACCTTCCATGAAGTTCCTGCATCCCTGAGAGGATTGTAGACATCTGTCCACCGTGTTGAGCACTGGGTTGCTTTGGTGGCTGATCACATTGGCCTGGAACATCCAATCATCAGTGTCCCTGTGCTGCACACAGGGAATTGGAGTTGATTCTCCAAGCTGGGAAATCACTGATATGAGGTAATATCTCATGAGGGACTGGAAGAAGCACATGGATTCTGGAGGGTTCCTGAGAAGAAGGTGCATCCCCCCACAGGAGAGCTCACCAGTGCCATAGAGGAGCCCTGGCAGGACCTGGTGCCCTGCAGGGATGAGGAGATGCTGTTTCTTGTAGCAGCAGCTGTTGCTGGCTGGCTGGCAGTGACTGCCTGGTTCCTAATGGGTCTCCCTGGGCCTCCTGGCTCTTCTCCAGCCTTTGCCAGGCATGTGAGCTCTGGGCCAGCCCTGCAGCAGGGAATTGCTGGGTGTCTGTCCATGGCTGCTGATACACACAGTCTGTGCTTTCGGGGCCAGCACGTTCCTGGGTGTTCAGTGGGGTGTTGCTTCTCCCTCACAGGTGAGGAAATGTCTGTTCATGTTTCTTTTCCCCTTAACTCAGTTTTTCTTACACTGACACAGACTTTGTTGCCTGAGGACATCTGGCAGAAGCAGCTGGTATAGAGACAGCTTACAAAGAGAAATGGGCTAATGTGGAACCATGGAACATCCCATGTTGGAAGGGCCTCCCAAGGATCATTGAGTCCAACTCCTGGCCCTGCAGACACCCCAACAATCCCACCCTGTGCATCCTGTGGAGCATTGTCCAAGCACTTCTGGAGCTCTGGCAGCCTCCAGGAGTGACCATTGCCTGGGGAGCCTGGTCAGTGCCCACCACCCACTGCAGGAAGATTCTTTTCCTGATATCCAACCTAACCCTCCCCTGGCCCAGCTCCAGCTGTTCCCTGGCTCCTATCCCTGTCACAGAGCAGAGATTGGAGCTGTAGCCCCCAGGGAGGTCTGACCTCAGTCCCCTGTGCTCCAGCTGAACAAGTGCCCTCAGCTGCTCCTCCTATGGCCCCTCCAGACCCTTCACCACCTTCGTGTCCCTTTGGACACTAATAGCTTTATTCTCTGTAACTTTGTGTATATTGGGTATAAATAGACAGGTATGGAATGAGTATTCCTAGATTGTCACTTTAACTGATCTAGTAGTACAATTCCACTGTTCCATGACTGCAAGAATTGAAGAGTTTTCCCTTTCTATTGTTTGCTTTCATTTTAAAGCTTCATATTTGGTTTCTGTTCTCCCAGTAAGGTTTGGTTTTGTTCTGAAGCACTGTGAAAGGATTCTGCAGAGACAGGGAGGTGCTGAGCCTGAGAGCAGTCTGCAGGGGGTTAATGGGAGGTGTGGGAACTGGAGAAAACAGATTAGGTGGGACTAGCAGAGACACAACCTGACTTCAGAGAAGGGCCTGAACTGCCTTGAACACAAGACACTGATGATGTAGTTTGGCATTGCAAATCTGTGTCTTAAAGACTGAGAAACTTCTGCATGTGGGTGTAATATAGTTGGTCTAAATTCTGTCCTTGGAGAGCCTTCCTGATCTTGAGTCAAGTTTATACTCAAAAAAATTCCCAATTTTCACATTTTCACTCTTTTGAGACCAAAGATAATGTGGACTAAAGATGAGAGGCCGAAGTTTTTATTTCAAAGTCAAAGCATGGAATTCAGTACTGTGATGGGAATCTGTGCTGCTGACCTGGCTCAGAGATGAACGCAGTGTTACAGCATCCTGAAGTGGGGTGTTCTGTCAGGGACAGCCCAGATGTCACCGTGAGGGACTGTCCATTGTCCCTGGTGTGGTAGGGCCCCTCCTGGCAGTTGCTCTGGGCACACATGGGTGTGAGGAGGGTCCTGGCCAGTGCTCTGCCTGCCCACAGATGGGTCACCGTGTCCTTTCCTGGGAGTGTCCTTCTCACCTCCTGTGCTGTTGGGACTCTGCAGCCCTGAGTCCTCTCCCTTCTCCCACTCAGGGCAATGTCCCACCCTGACCTGTGCCTGGAGCACATCTCTGTGCCTGTATTTCATACTGTTTCCTCCAACCAGTGCCCTGAAATAAATCAGGAGGATTCCTGTTGTGTCCCTGCTGCTGATGGGATCTGTATTTCTAATACCAGGTGTCCTGCCTGCAGTACCCTGTGCTTTTCTGTGGAAGGATTTCAGGAAATGGCATTAATTACACGTTTATCTGCCTTTTTTCTGCTATTTACCTTGCAAGTGTCTGGACCTTCTTAGTCTCTGTTGGTATGAACTGTACTTCAGCAAGGGGAGCTCTGCACAAAACCTTGGCTGGTCAGAGCACTTTTTAGACTGCAACTGGAACGGGACCAGGAGAACTCTTACGCCTCCTGAAGGAGTGCATTTTTCTGAGACACTTTTTATCTGTCTCTGTCCAGACAGATTGTTTTGTGTCTTTAACCACGTTCCTGTTTGTGTGTATGAATGAATTAGTCCAAACATCCAATTGTGTCCAGGGTCCTATGGCCACCTCCTGTGGAATGGTAGGGACGGTTGGCTGAGAGAAGTTCCATGGATTAGAATCCATCACTCACCACCCATGATACTCTTGGACTGTGGAATAAGAAGGCTCAGAGCATGAGGGTGATTGTGTCTTTGCTGTGTTGTGGTCCTCAGGGCACTCACAAGAAGATCCTGGACGTTGCCAACATGCTGGGCCTGTCCAACACGGTGATGCGGCTGATCGAGAAACGTGCCTTCCAGGACAAGTTCCTCATGCTGGGGGGGATGGCCGTGACCTGCCTCATCATGTTCCTCGTTGTGCAGTACCTGACATGAGCTGCTGACCTCCTGCAAGAGGACTGCCTCCAGAACTTTCCTCTGGGTGCTGCTTTGGATGAGCCCTTCCTATGGACTTCAGAGTTTACAAATCCCACAGACAGATTTACAAATCTCAGACAGTGTCACATAGAAAGCACGTTGGGAAATGGATGTGTCTGGGGACACTGTTCTTGAGAATGGCCCTGTGAAAATAACCCCTGGCCTTTACTGCTGTCCCCTCAAGCCTGCAGGCTTAATGGTCTGGTTAATAGGAAGCAGAAGTGAACATTGTGCCTGGCTGTAGCAAGGCAGGAATGTCCCTTTGGGCACACAGGGATGGGAGGATGCAAAGGCACAGCCTAGGATGCAGTGAGTCTTTCCTGTGCTGGCCAGCACTGACCTGACCCCTGCATTTTGCAGTGCAAGAATGGCACAGAGAATTTCACAGTGTTCATGGGCTTCAGTTCAGCCTGTGGGACTGAGTGGGCAAAAAGAGTTGGGAAGTGAAGAGCTCCCATCTGCAGTTCCATTTGCTTGGAGGAGGAGGATGTGCAGGGAAGAGTCTTAGAACACGGTTATAACCTCAGTTAACTTCACACCCCGTATTGAACAGCACAGATCTCTCTGGTTTAGGCTGAAATGCTGCTCTGCTCATCTGAGGGATGTTCTGGTACCTCTCTCTGCCCTGCTGCTTCCCAGAGGATGCTGAGTGCCACGCTCCCTCCTGCTTCCAGTGGGATGCACGTCAGGCCTGTGGCATCTCCCAGGGCCTCCTGCCAAATCCAGCCTCCAAAACTGACATTTCTAATGCTGGAGCACAGAGGTTTGGGGAGCTGTGTTTGTTTCCTGAGGTGCTGGTTGGCTTTGGGGCTCTGGAGTTAGAACTTCTGAATGGATGGAGCAGGTGAGTCCCCCTGTACTCCCTGGAGGTGTGGGATTGTTCACAGAGCTGGAACAGGTTATTCACACCAGAGGAATGGTGGAATCAGCACAACAGGCCTGGCACTGAAAATCAGCTTGGTCAGGAGAGTTTCCTCAAGTTTGTGCCTCGGGATGGTGACATTCCCGTCCTTGGGAAGGGCGTTCCCTGTGGTACCCTTGGCACCTGTGGAGTTCTGTGAAGGACACTCAGACGTGTCACCTCCCAGGGGTGGTGCTGGCTCGCATGCCTCTCCTTGGGGTCCTTCCCTGTCCCAGTGAGACTCTGGAGCTGCAAGATCCTCGTGTCAGACCTGCAGCCTGGGCGTCTGGTAGAGGGACCATCCTGGGATTGAGCATCGTCCATTTCAGTCACCCTACAGATCTGTTTCCATCCCCACATGTGGCAAGTCTGGAGCATTCCCTGATGTCCGACAGTGGCACAGATGTGTCATATCCAGAGGATGTGGCCTCGTGCTGGCAATTCCTTCCCTGTTTCCTGTCTGGAATGGTTGTGGGTCTCTGGATAAATAACTAATCACAAGTTCTGCATTCTGTCCTCACTGCACTGAGCCTTGCTTTCATTATGTGGCCTGTTGTAAACTGGGAGAAAGGGTTTTAATAACTGAAAAAATTTTAGAAGGAATTTTAGGGAATATGGGCCATGAGACAGGGCCATGCTGGTGACCAGAGCTGAGGTGGGGCCCAACCAGACACCCATAGTGACCAGTGGCCCCTGTTCATGGACTTCTCCATGTGTTTGATACTTCTGAAGTGTTTCTTGCTCTTGGAGTTCCCCATTTGTCCAGGTTTTCCAAGGAAATACTGTAGCAGAGCAAGCATGGAACTGGTTTTCATTTGAGCCCAAGGGAGTAAGGAATTAGAAGGAAAAGAGGGAATCTGCAGTGATGGAGCATCTGTCTTGATGTGTAATAGAAACCATAAATCCAAATTTGCCTGAAATTTATTTTGGATATGAAATCTGATGGATTCAGCCCTTGAGAGGGCAGCTGAGCACTTGCAAGGGGTTCCTGGCAAATCTCAGTTCCACTGAACTGATCCAATTCCACTGGATTTACAGTATTGGTGTTTAGGGTTTAAGGCTGTCATTGTTTAACGTTTCTGTAGTTGTGATGTAGTGTAGCAGGGTTTGTCTTACACCAAAGAGGGACTCTGGCCAATCTCTTTCCTTTTGGGCTGTGGTAGGAGCCGTAAGATACTTGGAACTGGATTTTTTTTCTGTTTCTGAGCCTAGCTTGGCATTTTAATAGCTATTTTCCTGTTGATTTACTTTGCCTTCTGGACTGTCCTTGTCCCTGCACAGGCTGATTTCCCCTTGGTGAGCCAAGTGTCCTTGCTACCCATGGCATCCAAAGGTGACACATGGGACTTGAAGGAACCAGCTGGGGAACTGGATTTGGGGACATGTGACATCAGACATGTTTGTAGTGCTTGTAGAGTCCAAAGAGATTTCCAAGGGCATCTCAGGTGGTTTGTGTGAAACCTGAAAACCTCCATTGCAGCGGGACATGGCAGGGACACAGGTGGTTCCTTCAAGCCCCACATCTCCCCTTTGGATTCAGTGGGAAATGAGCTGGAGCCCTGGTGGGATTGTGGTCCCTGCCAAAGGAAATGAGCTGGAGCTGGAGCCCTGGAGGTGGTGTTTCCTTCCTCACCAAACACCTCACTTCTGCTTCCCATCTGTGGCACGAGTTCCAGCTCTGGGGTGAGCTGGTCTCTCAGGAGGGAACTGTGGGAATTCACTTGCCTCTGGAATAAAACTTTTTACCAGTATTTTATACATAAAGGAGCAAGGGTGGGACGTGATTCATGTGATGTTCTGTGAATAAAGATTTTTTTCAATCAAAATGAAGAGGTTTTTTTGTTTTACCTTAGCCAACATGTTGGGGCCAAAATAAATAAGCAGGACCAGTTCCAGGATTGATCCTGGTTCACTGTGGATGGAGGAGGGGGCCACGGTGGTGGGGTGCTGTGGGGGGCTCCCATTTGGGTAACAGTAGGAAATGGGTCCCACTGCACTGGGGTTGGAAGGAGCAGGAGCCTGTGCTGGCTGTGTGGGACCTCACTGGTCAGACTGCTGGGATGTGCCTGGCTGGGACAGCCCCAGAGCTGGTGGTGAAAGGGAGCTGGAAAGGGGTGGGTGACCCCACAGGAGTGGGGGGACAGCTGGGGGCACATCCAGGCCCTTGCTGTGCTCTGCCCACTGCCCCTTAGGTCCTGAGAGGGGCCAGACTTTCCTCTCCTCTCTACCTGCCAGTGATGCAGGTGAGGGGGTTCTATTTAAGAGAAGTGCAGGAAGAGCTTGGAGGGCAAAATGTGGCTGTTGATAAAGAGATAGTGGATTTAAAATGCGAGATCAAGGGGTTGGATTATCTTCCTCTTGCTCTTAAGTTCTGTTTTAAAGTAATTCCAGTCCCCACAGCTACAAACACTTATTAAATCAGAAAATACCCAGCCAAAAATGCAGAAAGTTGTCAGTGCTGTACGTATGAACTCGATGCAGAGGTGGGACCAGCCTGTGGCAGGGCTGGGATGGGGCAGCAACAGGTCATGTCCAGGGTGGGCCCCTGCGTGACTTTGATACTGTGAGCAGCAGCTGGAAATGGGACTGATTCTTCAGGAGTGTGACTAAGCATGTAGAAGAAATCCAGGAAAGGTTTTATGTCCTGGTTTCACCTGGGATTGAGTTAATTTTCTCCCCAGCAGCTGTTCCCAGGGCTGTGTTTTGGATTCAGTATGGGAATAATATTGATAACACACCAGTCATTTGTGTTTACTGTAAATTAAGGACTTTTCAGTTTCCCAGGCTCTGCCAGTGAGCAGAGGCTGAAGAAGCTGGGAGGGAGCAGGGCCAGGACAGGTGACCTGAACTGGCCAAAGGGATATTCCACACTACAGAGAGTCATTCTGAGTATATCAACTGGGAATGATGGGCTGGGAGGAGTCAGAGGGTGGTGAACAACTGTACTGGCCAGCACTTGTCTGTCTTGGGTTTTACATCTCCCCCTCTCCCTCCCTCATTTTTTTTTTTATTATTATTAATTATATCTAACTTTGATTCAATTTTTAAGCTGTTCTTATCTCAACCCGCAAGTTTAACTTTTTTCCCCGATTCCCCCATCTCCCTGCGTGGGGGGCAGTGAGCTGGGATGTTTACTTGCTGGGTGGAGTTAAATCTGAGAGGGAAACGTTTTTAAACAAAGAGACAAAACCAGTCAGTATTTGAGCACTTAAAATCGGTGAACTGGGGGTAAGGTATGTGCAGAATAGAGCCGGAGATAACGAGTGATAAGAGATGATGACTGGGTGGGACAGAATTCATTTAGAAGGAAGATAGTGTAGATAAGTACCAGAGGATGTTTGTACTTGGCCCAAAGCCTGCTCTGTGTCTGCCTCTCCCTCTTCACTCTTCCTCAGGTTAACCCTGGAACGTCTGAGCACAAGGGAATGTGTTAAAAATCAACCTCCTTTAGTGCAACACGCCGCCAATGGTAACACTGCCCGGGGCTGGGAGTCTCAGCTGGAGGAGGAAAATGTCTTCCCGGGCCATAACCGGTGAAGGTGTTGTGGTTCCCCAGCCCCGTGTAAAGGGAAAAGCTCTGTCAGTTCTCTGCTCCTGCCTCACTTTCTCTTCCCAGGACCTGTGGGTGATGGAGCCCTTCCCTCCCCAGCCCCCTGAGCACTCCCTGCACCAGTCCTGGGGGATTCCTGGCATGGAGTTTCCCTCTTCCCCCCAGGCATCCTTGGGCTCCTGTTCCACCACTCTTGGATATCTTTGTGCCGTGGCTGAGGGAGGGGAAGGGCCAAGAGGAAGGAAGGGGGACGGGAATAAGGGAGCAGAATCATACCAACGGTCTGGAAAGAGGCAGTAGAAATTAAAGCCCAGCAGAACCAGAAATTATCCTGGAGTTGCAAATACAGGGCAGGAATATTGTCAGAGCCCTTGGCTGTGCTGGACACAGCAAAAGGGAGCTGCTGCCTTGGGCCATTATGGGATGTCTGCATCGGGTGTGTAGGGATGGGGTCAGGAAAGCCAAGGCACAGATGGAACAGGACTTGGCAAGGGGTACAGGTCAGCACAGAAAGGCCAAGGAGAGTGCACCCTCCTGATGGAACAAGAAGGGAGAAACAGTGGCAAGGGACAGGGAGCTGGAGATGTCCAGCCTGGAGAAAAGAAGGCTCTCAGGACACCTCAGAGCCCCTTCCAGTGCCTAAAGGTTTATATTAAGCAGAGGGAGATGGATTTGCACAGGCAGTGATAGGACAAGGGGAACAGTTTTTAACTAAAAGAGGGGAGATTTAGATTAGATGTTAGGAAAAAAATTCTTCCCTATGAGGGTGGGGAGGCCCTGGCACAGGCTGCCCAGAGCACCTGGGACTGCTGCTGGATCCCTGGAAGTGTCCAAGGCCAGGCTGGCCAGGGCTTGGAGCAGCCTGGGACAGTGGAAGGTGTCCCTGCCCATGGCAGGGGTGGCACTGGGTGGGCTTTAAGGTCCCTTCCAATGAAGTCTGTGATTTTGACTCTCCATCCCATCTGCTCCTGGCAAGGACATCCAGCCTCCAGGGAATGGGGTGAAGGCTCTGGCACTGCACTACCCACCCAGCACAAGAGACTGAAGATTCAACACAGGAGTATGTCACAGCAAAGTCCTTACTCTGTCACCAGGACAGAGGTGCCCTATGACACACCTGAAAGAACATTCTCTGTCAAATACAAGCAGAGGGAGCCAAGAGCCCAGTGATAGCCAATACAGGGACTGGAAACATTCCCAGTGCCGGGGGAGGCTCACCCAGCATTCCCAAAGCGCTGCAGGAGCAGCAGAGCCACGGCCTCCCTGCCCTTTGGCCTCCCTGCCCTTTGGCCTCCCTGCCCTTTGGCCTCCCTGCCCTTCACAGGAGGTGGCAGGTGCAGGACGTGCTCGAGGACATTGCCCAGAAGGATATGGGATTTCAGGTCTCTGGGATGTGAGATCACAGATGTCAGTCACAGCTGGGCTGCAGCCACCCTATGAGACAGACCCCCTTCTCATGGACCCTACCCACCATTTCTTGTGGCCTGGAGGTGTTGGAAGTCACAACCACAACCTTCCAAGCCTGGTCCTTTCCAGAAAGGCTGGGCTACTGGATTCACCCCAGACTGGGGGAACAGTGTTATCCACAGCGTTAATAAGGTGGAGGAGCTCTCCTCCTCCACCTGCGAGCCCCAGGGAGCAGCAGCTTTCACCCACTGCCAATTATGGCATCTACCTGTAAAACTGCAGTGCCCTGGCCCACAAATCCTACAAATAAGCTACTGCTGTCAAACCAGAAACAATCACAGCTGGTGTTTGACACCACTTTCATTCCAAGTGACAAAAAAATAAATGAAGGTGGAAAGGAGAGCTTCCCATGTCAGCACTTACTGACTCCAAAGAAAAGCAGTCACAGGGCATTTAGAACATTTTTATTCTAAATTGCCAACAAGAACCTTGACATAAATTGACAGAATTTTAAAAGAATCCTAATTTTGCACATTCCAGTCAACATGTATTATTTTCTAGTGGTAGTATACAGATGGTGGAAATCCAGTCTTTAGGGGGAAATATGAAGGCATTAATCTCTTTCTAGACAAACACCATGTCTGGCTTCTTAATTCTTTATGGTTGTGTATTTAGATCCCATTTTGCACTTTGCATGTTTAGAAATATACAGCTTGATCTGAACATTTTCAGTCCTAAACATGCATTTTTACTGATTTAAACCATTCCTACTCCCTTCCTCCCCTCCCCCAATACAGAACAGGTACCTGAGAGTTCTCAAACATGTTTCAAGCATTAGAAAACTGCAAAACTCTAATGGAAACTGGAAAAGCATCTCAGTGTCCTCCTGAAACTTCCCCTGTTTGGGGTTGTGTGCTATGCAAGGAACTTGCAGAGGATTCTCTGTTAAGGTCTGCCTGGGGAAGTCCCTCACACACAGGAGACAAAGGTAAGGCCGAAGGTGACAAAGGCAAGGCTGAAAGTGTGAAGCTGCTAAAGTTAAGGTCAGGATGCTCTCTAAGCCCTCTCTGCAAATGACAACAGGGTTTAAAACCCCACCTTAGCACCTGCCATACCCTGAGTGGACAAACTCAGACTCCAACAAAATAAAAACAAACAGTGCATGCACAGAAAAATACTTCTAAGTTTGCCTGTTACAAAAAACAGAGATCTGGCAATTACGATGTTTTTCCTGTTCACAGAGAGTTACCATGACCCAGGGCTGGGCAGGGAAGGTTTCTGAGTCTCTGTACATTTATCACTTTATTTTTTCAAGAACAGCAACAAAATTCACCAAGTAAAGGTGAGGGTAACTTTTAAAACAAGCACTTGGGGGAAACATCTGGCAACCAAGAACAGTTCCACATATTCAAACCTTATAAGAAACACATTATGCAACAAAAGGCAGGTGTAGAGAGTCCTGCCATCAGGTCCAGAGCATGTCTGACATCTGCAGGAGCTCTCCTGTCCAAACCAGGGAGACACTTACTGCTGGGGCAAAACTAAGTTCCAAGGGGAGGAACTAATACTCCGAATTCTGGAAAGGACAAGATACAATTTTTGCATGAGATGGACAAAGATACAACAACTTCCCCCACTCCCCCAAGGTACAGTGGCCTCCGCAGAGGCAGCACTTGTCCCCTTGTCAACAAGGCTTGTCTACTACTGACATTTCAGTTTGGTTTGCCAGACTCAGGCCAACACTGTGGCAATTGCACAGTCCCTGGCTGTGCAGGAGCTGTGTCTGCAGTGCCCTGAGAGCACCAGGTTTAGTTGCTCCCAGTGGGAATCAGGACAATCATTCCTCAAAGCATCTTTAAGCTGTTGCTTTGCTGCTAAAGGCAAATAAGAGTCTTTGATTTCAGCATTAGACACTTCCCCGTGGAGAGCTCCTTCTCTCCCTCCCCCAGATGGAATTTGATACCTTCTTCCCCCAGTGGTGCTGGTTTAAGAACCCCCCGTTTCACCTCAGCTCTGACTTAGCTGGGCCTAACAGTGAACAGAGCACAAAGCAAAGGAACAATTTGGTTTAAGTCAGGGGCAGGGTGGGGGGTGAAAAGGGACAATGGGGATGCTGTGGAAGGGCGTGTTTAGGGAGACAGCCAATGCAGCCAGGAAGCAGCTCTGCCTAACCCAGGCCAGAGGAATGGAGCAAGGAAAGAACAGAGAGGATGCCTCAAAGGAAGGACACAGAGGATGATCTCAGCAGCAGATTCCCTCAGAACCTGCTCTCAAGAAGCAGCTGTTCAATACAACCCCTCCTGTCCATGCACTGGGAGCCACCAAGTGCTGCTACAGCCTGAGATTTCAGGAGCTGTCCCCAGTTCTGGACTGGGTGCCAAAACCCCATGCTCAGTACTCACAGTCCTGCAGACATGGTGTATGGGAGGGTCTCAGGGGGCCGCATCCGCGAGGGCAAGGAGTTGTTCTGGTCACTGATGGTGCTGGAATTAAGTGACTTTGGTTACTTCTGGCAAATGCACTGGCCCACATTTATGCATTTTACTGCAGCAAGGCCCTGGGGGATGGTGCTGTGCCACCATGCTGGTGGTGCTGAGGAGAGCTGGATGTGCTCTAAACACTCAAAAGTCTTTTAAAGAGTGTGACAGGTGGAACAAGGCAGTGCTGCTGTCAGCCCCTGTGGAAGAGCTCACACAGAACTCGGAGCTGCCAGGGGCAGGATTATTGCTGAACCATAAATGAACCTATTAAATAAACCTTAAAACACCTGGGGCAGCTCTGGTGGTGCCACCACATCCTGTAGCCAGCCAGGGCAGCCCCTTCCTGTTCACAGCTGGACACAGAGCTCCTTGCTCCCCCTGCCCCAAACGCTGACCACACCTTGAAAAGGGCAAAAGGGAGGATTCTGCTGACACAGGGCCCAACTCCAGCACATCTGCCAGGCCCCAGGAGGCAGGAGCTCACAGGGGATCTCCCAAGGACTCAAAGGGACCACAAGGTGTGACCACCTTTCTCCGTGCACATTGCCCAGACATGCATCAGTCCCTGAACACAGGCTATGGGCAGGAAGAGCAGCCTGCCACAGGCACACAGGAGCAGTATCTGTGCTCCTGAGGGTTTCCTTCTCTGGTCCAGGCCATATGAGGAAGCAGGTCACAGTGAACCAGCAGCATCTCTCCTCCCAGGGTTGTACAGCAACAAAAGCAACCCCTCATCTCCAGCCATCGAGGTGAGGCTGGGAGATGGCTGCAATATTTGTATAAACAAACATTGATGTAAAGAATCAAACTTGCATTCCTTACCTGTTTATAGCAGAGTTGATCACACCCCACACAAAAGTAGACTCAGATCCCTCCAGCAGCTCTGTGAAAGAAAGCAGATGTTGTGGCTCAGAACTAAGAAACCCCAGAAACCACCATCAGATCAGTGGCTTAAATGGCTTCCCTCTGCCAGAGGACAGGGATAGATGGGATATTGGGAAGGAATTGTTCCCTGGAAGGCTGGGTAGGCCCTGGAACAGGGTGCCCAGAGAAGCTGTGGCTGCCCCTGGACCCCTGGAAGTGTCCAAGGCCAGGTTGGATGGGAATTGGAGCAGCCTGGGATAGTAGAAGATGTCCCTGCTCATGGAATGAGATGAACTTTAAGGTACCATCCAAGCCAAACCATTCAGGGATTCTGTGATTCTATGATCAGGAATATCCCTGTCACATTTTTACATGTTCAAGAGGGAGGAAAAGTTGACCTATGAGAAATAGGTCTGCTTCACTGAGGAACATGTTTCCATTGCTATCACTGCACATAAGGTACAAAAGCTCTTAAGGGAGGAAGGAATGCTTGGGAATCTCTTCCCATGCTCATTCTGGCAGGCATTTTGGATTGTTCTCTACACCAAGCCAAGCCTGCTGGGTGGAGAGATCCATGTTCATATGAACAAGCATAAGCAAAGTGTCCTACAAGGCAGCCCTGAGCAAGCAGCACCCCTGGCCTCACACTGTCCCAGAGGAGTGGGCCAGGAAGAAGGCAGCAGATGGGAAAGTTCCTCACCTGTTTCCCAGTCTTCAGCACATGGAGGTGCCTGCCATGTGCTCCCATTATTCAGCTGCTCCTGTGGGGGCTCAAAGGACCGGCTCACTTCAGGAAGAGAGAAAACGCAGTGACCAGCAGTCCTTGAATGCATCAAACACTTCGGCTCAAGCTGTAAAACATCTCTGGGCTTTAGAGGAAGCCCCACCCAATGCAAACAGGCTGGGGACAGCTGAAATCCAGCAACTTCAAATTTGCCTTTTTCAACGAAAAAGAGAAGACTCTGCTCCCTGGAACTCTGAGCAGGAATGCTGGAGTGAAGAGGAAACCTGCTGACATGGATGCAGGCATCACTGCCTGTGCACCTCTACAGAAGACAGAAAACTGTGTGCCCTGTGGTGTGCAACAGTTGAAGGGAGATCAGCTCTGCAAGAGGAGCAGCCCATCCTTGTGGCCATTAATGCATCCCACTCCTCCTTCTAGAGGCACTTCCTGCACGGTTTTGGGTAAAACCTTTCTATTCAACAAGCCTGGTAACAAAATACATGCAAGGCCTACCTACAGCATCTGCCATATTCTCAAGAAACTGCCCAATAAAGCCAAGCAAATAACATCAAGTTTCCCCAAAGCTGCTGTGTCACACAAAACTACAGACAATCATTTGCCTCCCACTTTTGGGTTATTCCATGAGGAGACCTCAGTCCCCAGGGTGCAGACACCTGGGAGCACAGGAGTTTTCTTACCCACATCTTGCTCCATGAAGGCTTTGTCGTTGCACTTCATGATGTGGTCGCTGAGGTCGGCCTGAGGAACCAGGTGACGAGCATTGAAGGGGCATGTGGCCAATTTCTTTGCAATTTCAGGGTTGCTCTGGACAAGGGAAAACCAAAATTATGTGCCATATCTTTCAAATTCACTTACCTCTTGTTGATACATAGGAAAAAAAGACTGGGATATTTGTGGTGTTGCTTTAAAAAAATACAGTAATAAACAAGCAATTGCAATGTATTGGTCAGACACTCACTAAATACAAAAGTGGAAATGAACACGATGTTTCTTCCAAACACAATTCACAGACACTGAGCTACCCCAACTGAAGTGGAACAGACCCTCAGCAAACTCCTTACAGTTCCCTGCAGTGCTGGTGATACGACTGCGTGGCTTAAAGCACAAATGAAACTATTTTAAAACCAGTAGGGGAGAGACATCAGGCAAATCTAAACCCTTCAGATGTATTTTAACTAAGTGTGCACACAGGCAGAGAAATTCTGTAAACCTTTTAGAAGAGCCAGGGAGCTGGCAGCATTCCACCTGGATTTCCATTATGGCAGGCACCAGTTCTAGTGGCAGAGCTCAGCTGTCACTACAGTAAATTATCTCCTGCAAGTGACAGAGCCTTACTGGGAAAACCCCAGCTCTGCCACTCCACCAGTGCTTGCCTGGCTCTGCTGGTCAGGGATCAGACTCACACCCAAGGCAGAAGTGCTGCTCCAGGCAGTTCCTCCTCCATCACTGCTGATCCCTGGCTTCAGCTTGGCATTCCCTGCCTGGTACAGCCAGAGCTGCCATGTCCATAGGAGTCCATCGCTGCTGTCACCTGGCACAAGCGAGTGGCTTCCCACTGCCAGAGGGCAGGGTCAGATGGGACGTAAGGAAGGAACTCTTCCCTGTGAGGGTGGGGAGGCCGTGGCACAGGTTGCCCCTGGATCCCTGAAAGTGTCAAAGGCTAGGCTGGATGGGGCTTGGAGCAACCTGGGGCAGTGGAAGGTGTCCCTCCCCATGGCACTGGGGTGGCACTGGATGAGTTTTAATGTCCCTTCCTACCCAAACCATCCTGGGATTCCAGGATTCTAACACAGTTCCAGCCAAGAAGATCCAACTTGCTCTGCTTGCAGTGTCCCCACTTGGGTCAGGGCTGTGTTCTGCACAGGGCAATGGGAAACTGAGCTGGATGGAAGTGTTAATTGGATTTTATGCATAAGGGATGCAAAGGAAACTCAACAAACTTGCCCCAAGCAAGAGGGACAATCTCCACCCAGACCCTTGCCACTGCAAATAACACACTGTGGCATCTTCAGATGGACCAGTGACAATCCCCAAGCTCTTCTGCTAATTAGCATTTCTTCTGCTAATTACTTAGACATTGGCTTTATCTGCTTGATGATCACTATCTCACCTCATCCTCCTAACCAGGAAACTTCCCAACAGGAAGGCAACACCACGAGAAAACCAACAAGCTTAAAGGTTTACTTGCTCACACTGTTCACCCCGCTCACATGCACGCTCCTGCCAAAATGTGCAGGGGCTCAACATGGAACATTTCAGCCCTCTCCGAATGTTTGGTACTTGCCACTTAGCTCTGCCTCCCACTTCCACTAGCTAATTAATATTTTTAAGGCTCTAGTTCCACCAAAATGAATTTATTGTACTGATGCCAGGACACACGGCCTACAACTGCAACTAAAGCGGAAGGCACAGCAATGCTGGACCATTTTAAAAACACACGGGCAAACTTAAAAAGGGGACAACCAGGTTTTCAAAAGTCTCAGAAAAAAACCCCAAAGCTCAGAAGGTTTAAAGAAACCCAGTCATGAGGACAACAGAGGAGAAGAGAGGAAGGAGTGTGTAATATGAAATGATTTGTAATCAAATTCTTGATTAAACATGGAGAGGGGAATAAACCTGTCCCAGACGTGCTGAGCCCAGGACGTGCAGTTTCTGCCAGATGCCCATGAAACAGCTGTTGGCAAAACCAAACTGCACAGCCCTGCAGTGAAAGAATGAGCTGCAACATCACAGCACTTGTGCTCCGGGGGCCCAGAGGGGTGCATGGAACTCCAACAGAGTCCTCTCTTCAGCTGAAAGTGGAAAAATGAATATGGCCTCCCTGTGAGCTGCTGGAAGAGACCAGAGTCTCCTCCCTGAACTAACCATGAAGGATCTCTGTCTCCTTCCAACAGAGCCAGACTGTGAATGGGTGAATTCCTGGGTGCCTGGAGCTATCACTAAACAAATCCTGAAGTGATATGAAATAAAAGTTAAACAGGTCTACTTGTCAGGAAAGGCAGGAACACGGTGTATTTGCAAGCACAGAGTCACTCAGTCACTGCCTGTCCAGCTCACCTCCTTACACTTCACCAGGTGATAGGGAAACCGCCGCGCTCTGATGCGATGGTGTTTAACCAACGGGCACTGGATTAACCTCTCTGGATCCAACATATCTGATAGAACAGGAGAACAGGGAAGAGCATCTGGTTAGGAAGAACAGAATCACACAGTGCACTGGGGAAAACCCCACACCACCACATCAGGGCTGTGGTCTGAGGCAGTTAAACCAGTTGCTCTTAGTTTGAAGCCATTCATTAAGGCAGGCACCTGCTTTGCATAACCAAATTAATTAAACGTGAAGTTCTCATAACTGGGACATTAATTAAAACAGAGGAGAGTCAGCACCACGGAGCGCATTAACTCTTTAGGTTACCTTATTAGAGAGCCAACCATCCTTACTCCAGGGGAAAGCCAGCAGCACTTTCCAGCTCTCCTGGAGGAGATCAGTGGGATCGTGTCACACCCACCAGTGCCTTCAGCAGCTGAACCAAATCTTTTTTCCATCAACAGCTCGTTTTGCTGGAGGCAGAATGTGAGGGAACTGAGTTACATTCTGGAGGTAGCAGTGTGCCTAACATGGTACATGAGACTCTGAATGAAGCTTTTAATCATGTAATTATTTAGGAACTGAGGTGTTACTAAAGCAGCAAAAACACTGAGGAACAAACATACTGAACATGAAGCAGTGTGAATCCATGCATACATAATTGTCTGTAAAATATATTAAAATATAAATATTAATAAATTTGCATATTCTTAGTGAGGAAGAGAGGCAGCCAGGAGGAGACACAAGGCCCCACTACTGCCTGTGGGTCTGTCTGTGGGGTGCACACCAAGGAGCCTGGGCTGCTCCCATCCTTTCTGCTCTGCCACTCTTGTTGTCCCAGCTTTCAGCACATTTAGGATTTGATTATCCTATTTGATTACCTGGTTTAGCAGGAGCTAAACCAGCTCTAGGCACTGGCTGCTGCTACCTCTGCCCTCCTCTCTCACACACGTGGCTCCATCAGGCCCCAGGCTGGCAGTTGTTCCAATGCTGCTGCCTCTGAGCAGCTGAAAACCCACCTGGCTTTGCATTGGCCCAGCTGCCCCTGGAAGAACAATCACAAGTGGTTTTGTCACCGAAAACGTTGTGAAAAATAAAACACTCTAACACTGTAATTTCAGGAGTAGAAAACAGCATTACTCTTTTTTGGCACTGGCTGTGTGGGGGATGCTCCTCCAAACACCCCCTCCTCCCTTCTGAGGAGAGTTTCTTCTCCTTGAATGCATTCCAACTATGGGGTCTGGCCAAGAAACACCCTTTATCAGGCACACAGTCTTTATTCTCACGGCTGAGATACCCACTTGTGCGCATTAATCACTGATATGCAAATACAGGATTAAGCACTGTCTGTTTAAGGAATTCACAAGACTAAACACTATTTGTTAGAGATTTTTCCAATAGCTTCTCTCTGAACTGGCTCCACGCAAGACCAAGTGCGTTGCCAGTGAAGGGAAAGGGGACGAGCACCAGAGGAAGAGCAGAGCCCCCAGTACCGCCCGTCCAGCCCCAAACGCCAGCAGCACAGCAGCGGCTCAGGCAGATAAGCAGCTGTAATTTATAGGCGGCTGAAACCACCAAGGGCACCACAACAATGCCACGTGCAGGGAGATCCTTGTACCTGACCCTGTCCACACCGCATGGAAACGGATCCCAAAACCGCCTGGAGCGGCTGAGCCGGGAGACACGGGTGGAAGCCGCGCTCGAACCAAACAAAGTTGCTTTATTCAGTCAAATGCTGCAGGCCGGACCTCACCCGCACCAGCTGCACCTGGAGTGGCGACCTGGTCTGGAATCATCAAGAGAGGGCCCGCGGGGGCTCGCCCGGCTTGGGCACTGGGCATGGGGACGGACCCGGCCCGAGGGGGAACAGACCCCCGTGGCGCGGGTGTGGTCCCGGCCTTTCCCGCAGCCGACAAGCGCTTTCCCCGTCCCTCCCCAACCGCGCCTCAAGCCTCACCCAAGTCCTCCTCGAGCTCCATGGCGCGGCCGGGTCCGCTCTGGGGCGGGATGTGGGGTCGGCTGTGGCTCCGAGTCTGCCTCCGCCTCGGGGCCGGCCGNGGGGCCGGGCCGGTCCCGCCCTTTCCGCCCAGCCGCGATTGCCGGGGCAGCGCCGCGCCGTCGAGGGCGGCCGCTGGGCCCCGACCCCGGCCCGGGACCCTGAAACTGCCTGCGGTGTTGGGGAATGCTCAGTCAAAATAAACCCTTTTAGATAGAATGAGCCTGGCTTAGACTGATTCTGATGTTTTTGACTGGGACTGCTGCAGCCTTGGGCGCTGGTTATGACCTGACCCCGAACAGTGAATCAGACTTGTCGAGGTTGGAAGAGACCTTTGATATCATCGAGGTCATCCAGTCCAACTGTCCTCCCACTGCGACCCCTAAACCTCATGACCCAGCACCAGATCCTGCCACCTGAACACCCCCGGGGTGGTGACTCCACCACGTCCCTGGGCAGCCCCTGCCAAGGCCTGACCACCCTGATCTGATCTGAATCTCCCGTCTCAGTTTAAGTCCATTCCCCTGGCCCGCTCACTGCAGTCACAGCACAAGAGACTGGCCCCACCTCACTACAGCCTTTCAAGGGAGCTGTAGAGAGTGTCAAAGTCCACCCTGAGCTTCCTCTCCTGGCTAAAGAAACCTGTCTCCCTCAGCCCTTCCTCATAAGTGTTACAGATGGGTGGCGTGGTGATTGGCTCTCACAAATGGGGAATGGATATTATGTGTGTTAAAAGAAGTTTTGTTAAGGTTTAAAGCATTGTCCCTCTTGCTTTGAGGCCCCAGAAATTGTTATAAATGACTCCGACCCCAAGTGGGAATGGTTGGAGGTGAGGTGGTGTCATGCCAAGGCCCCCCAGTGACAGGCTTCCCCCATCCCTGGCTGCCTCACGCAGGGGACATGTGCACATGCCCTCCATCCACATGTCCCTGACAACCCTGACCAGGCTTGTCTGGTGGCAACAACGCAGAGGGGAGAAGAGAGGATTAAAGGGAAGACAAAAAGGGGTCCAAAAGCAACCTACAACAACAGTCACACATCAAAAGAACTTTAAACCTTAACAAAGCTTCTTTTAACACACATCATATCCATTCCTCATTTGCAAGAGCCAATCACCACACCACCCATCTGTAGCATAAGACAATTTATTTTGGCTGGAATGGAGTTGATTCCCTCAGTAATTTCACAGGAGCTGGCACAGTGCTGTGCTTTGACTTTAGTATGGGAAGAACACTGATAATGTTGCCCACAAAAATTGCATTCATTTCCTGGTGTGTAACAAGCCAATAATTACACACTCAAGGGAGACATCGATTATTTATGTCAGAGTTGCACAAGCCTGAGTGCTCGGTGGTATTCCACTAGTCAAGCATGCCAAATATTAAACCTTTTTACTATTTATACATTTTAGCAAACAAAGGAATTAGTGTTCATTGGCTACACGTAACAGCTCTTTTATTAATTAGTATTCTATCTTCTATTGGTTAATGATTCTCTCATTTCTCATGCTAATTAGTCCACATGCTCAGTCTTTATCTTCTTCTGGGTCAGGGGGTTTCTTGGGTCAGTGGTCTGTGTATTGGTGGCCATGTCATCTGACAGAATTATCTTTTACCCACTTGGAGCTGATTTCAGCACAATTGCTGAGTTGGCTTTGTTAATTTCTTCCTTACCTTGGGAGTTCTGCCAGATGTCCTTGAAGGCTGTAAATTCTACATTCCTTGTGCCCACTATAGTGGTTTGTCCTCCTTCACAAGCTTTGTTAACCTCTCCCTAGCTCTGAGATCAATGAAGCATGTTCAGCCTAAACCTTAACAAGGGAATTCTAGGAACAAGTTGTCTTTCTAACACCTGGATGTGACTTACAGTTTGCTGGCTGCTCTCTATTTCACAGATTAAATCTCTCTTCTTGTCGATTAGTCTTGAAAGTATACAAAGATCACACATCAAAGAACATAATTCCTTAAGAAAATTTAACATACTCCCCATTTTGCAACAATAACACACTGATGGTTTGGGTGCTCAGTGGTGTTTACCCTGTGTCTGTGGCTGTTTAAGTCCCCTGGTGCCCCAGAAGCCAGAGCAGGAGATAAGGAAGCTGCAGCCTCAGCAGAGGCTGCAACTCTGTAAGCTCAGAATGTCTCCCTGCACTGACTTGGAGAAAGAACTCAGTAAGGTGTTAGAAGACCCCAGACCAAAACTTGGACCAAGAGGTGTGTGCTGGCACATGCCGGGGGCAGGTGCCCAAGTCACAGGAATATCATTGCCTGGGGATTTCTTTGCACCAGCTTGAGCTCACCTGCTGTGCACTGCTCTATTAAATTATTTGCTTTTATAATTCTGATGCCTGAGACTCTGCTTTGGGAAACCAAGGCTTGGGCTCATCATTCTGCCTCTGCTTCATAGAATCACAGTTTCATCAAGGTTGGAAAATCCCTCTGAGATCATCAGGTCCAACTATTCCCTCAGCAGTGCCAAGGCCACCCATGTCCCCAAGTACCACATCTACATGCCACATCTACATGTTCTTTGAACACTTCCAGGGATAGTGACTCCAGCACTGCCATGGGCAGCCTGTTCCAGTGTCTTACCACCCTTTCAGTGAAGAATTTTTCCTGAATAGCCAACCTAAACCCCTCCTGGCACAACTTCAGGCTGTTTTCACTCACTTTGTCCCTTGTTCCCTTGGAGCAGAGCCTGAACCCCACCTGGCTGCACCCTCCTGTCAGGGAGTTGTGGAGAGTGAGAAGGTCCCTCTGAGCCTCCTTTTCTCCAGGCTGAGTCCCCCCAGCTCCCTCAGCTTCTCCTCATCAGACTTGTGCTCCAGTTGTTTCTTGTCCTCCCTGGACAATCCACACTCACAGCCCCCTTCTCCTCGGGGCAATCACCCTCTTTTGGAACTGACTTCAAATGAGGAGTCTCATATACATGTGAGCAAAAGGCACTGACGTTCAATCCCTTGATTTCCTTTAGGGGAAGAAGATACACTAGAAGGTTTCCCACTGTTCTAGTTAGGAGTTACAGGACAAGTTTTTTCTGGCAGTAGCCAGAAATTTGCCTAATTTAATTCCAGCAGGTGATTGAAGGCTTACGAGTGCTCTCCGGTAGCAGCAAGAGCAGAATCATCTTAAGGTACAAGAGATAGTGTGTTTATAGAATCATAACTGTACATCAGGAGAACAGTGTAGGCTTCTCTTGAGTGGAAATACCACAAAAGACATTTTCAAGCACAGAGAAGCTTGCCTCTTCCAGTCCTGTCTGCAAAAATATGTAGAAAACTGTTTACAGAAGCCTAAGATGCACTAAATCTGTCAAAGGATTGTGTCTCCCTGCACACATGATCTACAGTGGTGTTTTACTCATTTGTAAAGGCTGAAAAGGGCTCAGTACGCTGTTCCATCCTTCCTACTGGGAATAATGAAGGCTCTCCATATGCCCCATGTACCCCAAACCTTTCCAGAGAAACACCCTTACTCCTCACTGTGTGTGTCTGGGGTGTCCACAGAGGCAGGGACCCTGCGCAGAGAGTTAACAATCATTGTGTGAACAATCAGTGCACAAACATCCCTGAAATACCCTCCCAGAACCACTCCTGGTCAACACTGCTCTGCTTGGGCATCTTGAGATCATACCTGTAGGGGAAAGGATGACACAGAGGCATGGGCTGGGATGCTACAGAAATTTAATGAGTCAGAAGAGACAAACGGGTAAATCCAAAAGAGGAATCCAGTGCAGGAAGCAGCAGGGGCAGATGAGAGTTTGTGCCCCATGGCTGTGGCAGAGATGCCAGCAGGTGTCCATCTGCCTGATCCAGAGAGGCAGCAGGGCCAGCAGGTCGTCCCCAGGATGGCTGTGTGGAGCTCACAGCCCCGGGGAGCACAAGGGAACAAGGACACAGGAGGGAAAGGAGAGAGTGGCAGGGGACAGAGGCAGGGATGGGCTGTGCTTCCCAAGAGCCCAGGCTGGCCCTGTCCTTCTGCAAGGGCTGCTGGGGTTGCTCAGCCCCTCAGCAAGCAACAAGCCAATGCTGGTCCCCAGGGTGGTTCCATCCTGTGAGTCCCTGGGTTCCTTCCCAGGGCCATCGCCAGCAGCTTTAGCAGGGGAGGTACCTGGTGCCACAGAGGCCACTGCCCAAGCCTGAGAGGCCAAAGCCCCCAGAGCTGATGGGCACTCCCTGAGAGCTGAGGATGTTGCCAACGGCAGCAGAGGTGGAGGATCCCACCACGGTGTTCTGTGGGAAGGAGCTGAGGATGGGCCCGGGCAGGGTCACCACCACGGGCGAGGGTTCGATGATGACGGTGGAGTCCTGGCACTGCCTGACACAGGGCTCATTGCAGCTGTTGGCCAGCGGGGTGGGGCCGCAGGGCTGGCACGGGGTGTAGCAGGACATGTCTTGGGGCTGCAGATGCACCTGTGAGACAGGGAAGGGGGAAGCAGAGCACAAGGAGTGGGTGAGGATCAGCCTGTCAGCTCACCTTGAGGGACCAGAGGCATGAACTGGAGACAAGCCCAGGGGCTATATAGAGAGACCCACAGGCTTCTCCTTTCCTCAGAAGAGCCCTGCCAAGAGCTACCCAAGGAAGATCCCTGTCTGGTCCATAGCTCTGGAAACACCTCAGACAAGCCCCAGCCTTTCCCCATGTTACACCTTCTGCCTCCTTCCCTCACCCATGGCAAGAATCCATAAAGGACAAAAAAGCATGTGTAGACTGAGAAATCCCATGGGAGGAGGAGAAGGATGAGAAAAAGCTTCAGACTCACCTTGTTCTCAAGGAGACAGAGGTGAGAGGAGTGGATAAGAGAGTGAGGAGAAGGTCCTGCTTTTATACTGCTCCGGCAACGCCCCAGGCCCACAGTCAGTGCACAAGGACAGTAATTTTCCTACAGACTCACCTCAAAGCAAAACATTCTACCTAATGGCACAGATTGTGGTTTGGTTTCCATCTATTTTGCCATTTCATTTCCTCATTTCTGACATTCCCACTAAGTCATGGAAGCTTCTATAATGTAGTGGGTTGAGAAGTGCAAGGATTTCTTGTGCAGGAACACGTTAGTATGGGCAGGAATCAAGCCTCACGTTGACCCATGTGGAGTTCTGTACTTCCTTACTGCCAGAGGGATGTGTTGACTCTTGGGACAGTGCCTTCTCTTCCCCCTCTCTTCACCCCATGATGCACTTTGGTGGCACCCTTTGCACCCTGACCTGGAGGACACAAAAAGTCCTGCCACACATTGTCAATTCTGAGAACACCCTGAACTGTGGCAGTGCTGCCAAGCAAGTCAGGCTGAGGGCAATGGCTTTTGGGCTGCCTGGAGCTGTGGGTCTGGGCACAGCCCAGTGCTTGAAGATGGTTTTCCAGGGTGTTGGATGGAGCTGCCCTTGCTGGAAGGGAATTCAGCCCTGCCTGGGACAAAGCCTGCAGACATCACGCACTCCTGGCTTGACCTCACACCAAAATTAGAGTGTGACTCGCCATGGGTCAGGAGAGTCTCGCTTTGGAGATTTGCCTACTGAAGGCATTCCATTGCCCTCCTGGGACGCGTCCCCTCTGCCCTCCATGCAGGGCAGAGAAGTGCATCACTCCTTGGTGTAGTCTCTGAGCTGGTTTTGCATCCTTCCTGAGCACGCCGCCTCCCTGAGCACTACATGTTGGATTTTGGAGTGATTTTCTCTATCACCTTCACAGATATCCAGACAAGTCTGACTGGCCTGTTATTCCCTGACTCCTCTTTCATGCCTCTCTTGAAGACAAGACACTCACTGGCTTTCTTCCAGTTCTCAGATGCATTCCATGGTCACTGCGACTTTCAAAGGGAGTTGAGAAAGGCCTTGTACTGACACCAGTGAACACATAACATCAATTCACACACACTCATTTTAGACCAGTGTGTTTGAATGTTCCCCATCAGATTCTGTTCTGCTTGGGGAAGTCTTTTCTGTTCCAGTTGTTCCAAGGAGTTCCAAGAACTTCAGTTCCTGATGGTAAAGACCAAGGACATGAACCTTTGAGGATGTCCACCTTTCCTGTACCCTCTGCCCTCAGGGAAGCTGCCCTGTTGAATATTGGGGCTGCCTGTGTCCAAGGCTCCCTTTACTGATGGCCTGTCTGGAGAAGACCTTCTTATTGCCCCTCCATGTGTTTTGCCCGATTCAACTCCAGGTGGGCTTTGGCTTTCGTAATGCCTGGCAAACATACCCTCCAGAGCAAAGGACATCAAGAGGAAGAGAGCTGAAACACTGGCACAGCCTAGCTGCCTGCAGATGCTGCAGCTCATAACCCTTGCAGAGAACAGAGAGAGAGAGAAAAGAGAGAAGGAAGTGAAATGTCTGTAAAAAGTGGATTATTTGGATGCCCTCTGACATGTACAGAATGAGACAGGGCCTCTTCCTGCAAGGGGTATTGCAAAGAGTTGCTTTTCATTGCCCTAAACCAACATTCCCTGCCTTCATCCAGCACTTGGATCATGTGCCCTCACTGACATAGCTCTGCGTGGGATATCCTTTGCTTCTCATCACAGAACATGAAAGGATCCTGCAATGCAGGGCAGGAATGTCAGACATGAGGAAATGAAATGGCAGTGTAGATGGAAACAAAATGTGAATCGCTGCCACTATGTGGGATACTTTCCTTTGAAGATGAGTCTGTTGAAAAATTACCACCCTTCTGCAGGACTGTGAGCCTGGGGCAATGCAAGAGCTGTATAAAAGCAGGTTCTTCTCCCCACTCTCACATTCACTCCACTCACGTCCATCTCCTTGGAACAAGGTGAGTTTGAAGCCTATTCACCATTTTCTCCTTCTCTGGGATTTCTCAGCACATGCCTGTGACTTTATGCTATGTGTGATCTTGCAGATGCTCTTTGTGAGAGGAGGAAAGGAGTGGGAGGTGTGCGACTGCTGGGTTTTGGCAGAAGTATTGGCCCAGTTTTGGGCTGGTTGGGGACGTTGCTGGCCTTGAGCTTTTGGTGGGGTTTTTGTGATGCAAAGAGCCCATGTGCCTCCAGAAACAGCCTTCAGCTCTCATTCTTAGCTCATGCCTTGGCTCCCTCATGGTGAGGTGACAGTTGGATCCTCACCCACTCCTTGTGATTTGCTCCTCTCTGCTCTCTCTGCCAGGTGCACCTGCAGCCCCAAGACATGTCCTGCTACACCCCGTGCCGGCCCTGCCAGCCCTGCGGCCCCACCCCGCTGGCCAACAGCTGCAATGAGCCCTGTGTCAGGCAGTGCCAGGACTCCACCGTGGCCATCCAGCCCTCGCCCGTGGTGGTGACCCTGCCCGGGCCCATCCTCAGCTCCTTCCCACAGAACACCGCCGTGGGATCCTCCACCTCTGCTGCCGTTGGCAGCATCCTCAGCTCTCAGGGAGTGCCCATCAGCTCTGGGGGCTTTGGCCTCTCAGGCTTGGGCAGTGGCCTCTGTGGCAGGAGGTACCTCCCCTGCTAAAGCTGCTCCCTGCACTGTGGCCTCCACCTGGATCCCCCTCTTTTCCCTCTTTTGACTCATTAAATTCAGCTGCATCCCAGCCTGTGCCTTTGTGTCATCCTTTGGCCTGCAGACACTGTCCCAAGGCAGAGAGGTTGCCCCAGGGCTGTTTCTGCGAGGGTGTTGTTGGGGCTGGTTTTGCACTGGCTGTCAACACAGGTTGGCATTGGGTGTACTCAGTGTGCACTGAGTGACCCTCTGGGTTCTGAGTTTCTCTGCCTCTTTGGATCAGGATAGAATTTCCCTACATTGTCCAGAGACAAACATCCACTCTGCACTTCTTTTCCTTTTCCTTTCTCATCTTAACACTGTGACACAAGTACTCAGCAGTGAATGTGTTACTGACCAGACAGAGGTACTGGATTCCCATCAGACGCTAGCAGATCCCATGGATCTGAAAGGTTTCTGAAAGGGAGGGACACAGTGCGTTGGGCTGCCTTCTCACAGACCCATGTTATCATGGGATCACAGAATAGGTTTTGTTGGAATAGATTGTTAAAGATCATTTAGTCCAACCCTCCTGCCATGGACAGTATCTCAGCTCCAGCTAGCCTATTCCAGTTTAAAACTCCTGCCCCTTGTCCAATCACTTGATATAATGTCTCCCTCGAACTTCCTTACACCACCCCTTCATCTACTGAAAAGCTGCAGTAAGGTCCCCCAGATTCTGCTCTTCTCCTGACTGAAAAACCTCAACTGCTTCAGCTGCCCTTCAGAGCAGGGGTGTTGTATCTGTGTGACCATTTTTGCAGCCCTTTTCTGCATGGCAGCTCTCCTTCCATCCATCCATCCCACAGTCCCTATTGATTTCTGAGATTGCCCCAAAGCAGTGTCAGGACCTTGCACTTGGCTTTGTTGAAGTTCCCGAGTTCCACATGGGACCATTCCTCAAGTCTGTCAATATCCCTGTGGATTTAAACCCTCCTATCTAGCGTAGCTATTGCTCCCCTCAGCTTCATGTCATTGCTGAGGGTCACAAATCATTAAGGTTGGGAAATAACGATCATGGCTTGGACCCCCCAGCCGCCCTGTGTGGTCCCCGCTGGGAGCAATATAGCCCAACTCATACTTTTCCCTGCTGCACCCCTATCTGCACCCTCAATAGCTGAACAGAGGGAAGGGGGGTTTTGGTTCCACAGGGGTCGCACAGGTTTTTTGGACACAACTGTATCACATCTCAGCATCCCACATGCCAATGCAAAGTAACTCTGAAAGGGTTACATAATCAGAGACATAATTTTAACAGGATTCCTTGATACTGGAGCTGATATGACATCTCAAAAAGCCAATGGCCCAGTGATTGGCCATTAACGACTGTGCCTCAGATGCTCTCGGGGCGTGGGTGGAAACAGTCAAAGCTTGCAAAGCCAACACTTGGTGCAAATTACAGGACCTGAGGGGCAAATTGCCACAGTTAAACCATTTGTGCTGCCAGTCCCCATGTTTTGTGGGGGAGGGATCTGTTGACACAGTGGGGAATTTTTCTGCATTCAAATTTTGTGTAGGAGTTATTGTGACGCTCAACACCCCCACAGCAGTCCTTTGCTGAAGTGCCCCAAGTGCTTTCAGGCATTGGAAGGAGCAGCCCAGCTAACAAAGCAAACACTTGAAACAGATCTAAAGGATCCTTGTCAAAATACCTCTATGGCCAATAAACCACATCACAAAGTGCTATGAGGGTGCACCCAATACCATTGTCCCTGTCACTGATGCTGTCACCAGCATCCTGGGCTGTGTGAGCAGGAGTAGAACCAGGAGATGGGTGGGAGCAATGATGCTGCTCTGCTCAGCACTCACCTGGTGCCATCCCCCGTATTGGGCACAGGCTGTAATGCAAGAAGCACCAGGACCAAGCAGACCGAGTTTATTGCAGGGTGGTTGGGATGATGAAGAGATAAGAGCCCTTGACTTAGGCCCAGTGATTGCTGAGCATGGAGACAAGAATGGTTTGGTCAGAGAGCTAAAATCATCCTTGGAGTAGACAGGGTCAGTGAAGAGGCTTGGTTCATTCTATCCATCTGCAGACTGTGAGACACTGAAGTCTTAAGGGATAATGACTAAAAACATTCCCCCATTTGTGGAGACCAGGGTGCTTTGGTGAACTGGGGGAGGTGAGCTCTGGATGTGTAATGGCCAACCTCTGATCTAGTAAGACAGAGGGTGAATGATGGGCTTTGAATGAGAGAGGAGATGGATGCTGGTGCCTCTTGTCACTCTAAGCTGCCCTCCCTTGCACAGACCGCTGGGTTGTGGGGTTCCCTCTCTTCCCCCAGGGGAAGCACCAGGATATTCACCTGTGGTCTGACAGTGTTCTCAGACCAAAGCTGCCCCCACCAAGAACTCGGGCTGCTCTTGGAGTGCCAACGGCCTCCTCCGAAATGACATTAACACACTGGGCAGGGTGAGTTTTCTTTCACAGGGAAAAGGCCCAGCGTTCATGGCCAGGGGCCTGTGGCCCCGAGGGGGCTACCACCTGCTAAAATTCTGAATGGCACAGGATATCTCCCAGAACCAAGCTGCCACCACCTGCAACTCAGGCTGCCCCGGCAGTGCCAAGCACCTCCTGCAAACTGACATCAGGAAACTGGAGTGTGGGAGGATGGATTGTAAGAGAATAGAGATAATGCTGAAGGCAATTTTGCCCCTGAGGAGTTGCAGCTGAACTAATTACCAAAGAGTAAGAACAGCCTTACCATTAAAAGGTCACAGCTATGACCAATAAGGATGAGTGTTATAAAAGGGTGGGTTAGCTGGTCAAAGGGGGAGAAGTCTGCTGTGAGTTGGGGTTTGCAGGTCATGCTGGGAGGAGCTGACTGTGGAAACTCACAAAGAGAAGCCTTCTAATGGTGATACACTATGGACTGTGGGAATGCACAGAGAGGAGTGCTCTGATGGTGATACTCAATGGACTGTGGGAATGCATAGAGAGAAGACTTCTGATATTATATGGTGATAGTCTGTGTATTGTGGCTGTCCCACCTGTGATACAAGGAGGGTGAGTTTATTTCCTATTGAAAAGAGCTGGCGTTCATGTCTGGGGGCCAGGGCAACAGCCTGGGAGCCTGTGGCCCCAAGTGAGCTGCAGACTGCTAACATTCCAAATGGTGCAGGATACTGCCCACACCCATGCTGCTATCACCAAGAACTTGGGCTGCCCTGGCAGTGCCAAGCACCTCCTGCAAACTGACATCAGGAAACTGGGGCAGTGAGTTTTGTTTCCCATGGAAAAGGGCCATAGTTCATGTCCAGGGGCCTGCACCACCGCCCAGGGGCCTGTGGCCTTCTCTCTGCTCCAATTCTGAATGGTGCAGGATTTCTCCCAGACCAAAGCTGCCCCCAACCAAGAACTCGGGCTGCCCTGGCAGTGGCAAAGGCCTCCTCTGAAATGACATCAACACCCTGGGGTGTGAGTTTTCTTTCACAGGGAAAGGGGTACTGTTCCTGTCCAGAAGCCTGCACCACTGCCCAGGGGCCTGTGGCCCCCACTGGCCTGCCTTCTCGAATTCTGAATGGTGGACAATGCCTCCCACACAGAGACTGCCACCACCTACAACTTGGGCTGCCCTGGCAGTGCCAAGCGCGTCCTGCAAACTGACATCAGGAAACTGGGGGTGTGAGTTTTGTTCCCCATGGAAAAGAGCCATAGTTTGTGTTCAGGGGCCTGTGGCCTTGAGTGGCCTTTTGCCTTCTCCAGTTCTGAATGGCGCAGGATTTCTCCCAGACCAAAGCTGCCCCCACCAAGAACTTGGGCTGCCCTGGCCGTGGCAAAGGCCTCCTGCATAATGACATCAATACACTGGGGGTGTGAGTTTTCTTTCACAAGGAAAAGGGTTGGCGTTCTTGTCCAGGGGCCTGTGGCCCTGAGTGGTGTTCCACCTGCTCAAATTCCAAATGGCGCATGTGAAAAACGAGGTTCACTTCTGGTAAATTATAAAAGGTTTAATAAGAATAAAGACAATAGGAGACAAACATAAAGCAAAGGGTTAGTACGGCCGGGTGCCTTGGCATTCAGCCAAGAAGCACACCTACTAGGGTTGGAGACATTCTTTAAGTACCTTTTTCATTGCCCCAACCTGTTGCATATTCATAGGGTTACATGTCTTACATCACTATGCATATTCAAACTTTTTCATAGTCCATCTCTGTTATCAGCTCCGGTTTGGGCCTTGGGGCCTTGGTGCATGCTTTCTTCAGATGGCCGATGCTGATAGTTGGCACATCAATAGCAGGGTCCTCATCACATGTTCGTGGATGTTATCCTGACCAAACAGACAGCCCCTTCACAAGCACAACTATATATCAGCTACCCACTACCATGACTAAGCAAAAACCAGAAAAACTATAACCTTACAGCAGAGTTATTTTAACATTGTGAAAAGCCCATAATATATCACATAGATAAACTAAGAAGAAGGTAACCTTACATATTTTAGTTACACAAAGGACCCACACAGCTAGCAATACATGCTTAACTTACGAGATTGCAAGTGAACATACAAATGCGAAAGCCAACCTTATTATATATTTATAACAGCGCAGGATTCCTTTCACACCCAAGCTGCCATCACCAAGAACTTGGGCTGCCCTGGCAGTGCCAAGTGCCTCCTGCAAAATGGCATCAATACACTGGGGGTGTGAGTTTTGTTTCCCAAGGAAAAGGGCCATAGTTCATGTCCAGGGGCCTGTACCATGGCTCAGGGACCTGTGGCCGTGAGTGGCCTTTTGCCTTCTCCAGTTCTGAACGGCGCAGGATTTCTCCCAGACCAAAGCTGCCCCCACTAAAACTCGGGCTGCCCTGGCCGTGGCAAAGGCCTCCTGCAAAATGACATCAATACACTGGGGGTTTGAGTTTTCTTTCACAGGGAAAAGGTCTGGCGTTTGTGTCCAGGGGCCTGTGGCCCCAAGTGGCATCCTGCCTGCTCGAATTCTGAATGGCGCAGGTGCCTCCCATACCCAAGCTGCCATCACCAAGAACTCGGGCTGCCCTGGCAGTGCCAAGCGCCTCCTGCAAACTGACATCAGGAAACTGGGGGTGTGAGTTTTGTTTCCCATGGATAAGGGCCACTGTTTGTGTCCAGGGGCCTGCACCGTAGTCCAAAGGCCTGTGCTCCCTGCCTGGTCTTCTGCCTGCTCCAGTTCCACACGGCGCAGGATTTCTCCCAGACCAAACCTGCCATCACTATAAACTCGGGCTGCCTTGGCAGTGGCCAAGGCGTCTTCCAAACTGCTATCAGGATATCGGGGGTTCATTTTTGTTTTCCATGGAAACAATATTCCCATTTACTTCCTCATGGGTCATATTGGGCTAAAAACTACAGAGCTGCACTGGTTGTCATGTCCATCTGTGTTTTTTTAGATGGTGTGAAGGGCTCCTGAACGGTCCCATGGTCCAGAGCATTACATGATCCTGTGTGGAGCTGTGCCCTCCAAGGGAGGAACCTGGGCGTCCCCCCCTCAAACTGAGTGAATAGAAACCAAATAGATTTTATTTTCTGTGGATTTTCTCAGGGTTTTCCCCCACGACTTCTTTGAGACTTCCCCCACCCCCTGACAAGTCCAGTCTGTGACCACATTGACCGAGACTGCGCAGCAATCAAGTCTCATCACAGGGCCTATGCCTGGAGAGATCTTCACAATCTTGCCCTTTATCTCTCTTTCTTTCTTTTGCCTTGTGCATTTCTCTGGGTAATGTGGTTGCATTTTCATCTTGCAGTGCTTTCATGTTGTTGTATTGCTTTAGAGAATAATAGCCAAAATGGCTATAGATGTGTTTTCCTGTCCAATCACATTGTTCTACGATAAACCCTCTGTGTGTACTTACAAACACTGATCATTCAGTGTCAATTCTCTCTGATCAATCACAAAGGATGTATTTACAAGAACCTGGGTCACCCCTCACCTTCTGCAGTGGGTCGTAACACAGACACATGGAGAAAGATAGAAAGCAGCAATACTGTAATAAAGCACATTCAACTCTCCCATCTTAACAGGCACTCAAACACCTCCTAAATCTGTCACACAAAACCATCCCTGAGCAACACCTCCCTCGCTGGGAATCTTGGAAGACTGACAAGAGGGAAAGGATGACACAGAGGCGTGGGCTGGGATGCAACAGAAATTTAATGAGTCAAAAGATGAGAACAAGGTCACTGAGTGGAGGCCTCAGTGCAGAGAGCACCAGGGTCAGCTTAGAATCTCCATCACATGGCTGTGGCAGAGATGCCAGCAGGTGTCCATCTACCTGATCCAGAGAGGCAGCAGGGCCAGCAGGTCCTCCCTCGGATAGCTGTGTGGAGCTCACAGCCCCGGGGAGCACAAGGGAACAAGGACACAGGAGGGAAAGGAGAGAGTGGCAGGGGACAGAGGCAGGGATGGGCTGTGCTTCCCAAGAGCCCAGGCTGGCCCTGTCCTTCTGCAAGGGCTGCTGGGGTTGCTCAGCCCCTCAGCAAGCAACAAGCCAATGCTGGTCCCCAGGGTGGTTCCATCCTGTGAGTCCCTGGGTTCCTTCCCAGGGCCATCGCCAGCAGCTTTAGCAGGGGAGGTACCTGGTGCCACAGAGGCCACTGCCCAAGCCTGAGAGGCCAAAGCCCCCAGAGCTGATGGGCACTCCCTGAGAGCTGAGGATGCTGCCAACGGCAGCAGAGGTGGAGGATCCCACCACGGTGTTCTGTGGGAAGGAGCTGAGGATGGGCCCGGGCAGGGTCACCACCACGGGCGAGGGTTCGATGATGACAGTGGAGTCCTGGCACTGCCTGACACAGGGCTCATTGCAGCTGTTGGCCAGCGGGGTGGGGCCGCAGGGCTGGCACGGGGTGTAGCAGGACATGTCTTGGGGCTGCAGATGCACCTGTGAGACAGGGAAGGGGAAAGCAGAGCACAAGGAGTGGGTGAGGATCAACCTGTCACCCCACCATAAGGATGAGGATGACCCTGTTTCTCTCAGCGCGTAAGGCTTTCCAAATCATGACAAAGTCCATAGAGATCTGCACCTTGCCAATAGCTCAGGAGACACCTCAGCCAAGCCCCGGTGTCTGTCTACGCCACACCTTCTGCCTCCTTCCCTCACCCATGGAAAGGAGCCCCAGTGCCCAGCTGAAGACAAGTAATATGCTTAGAAATGTATTTGGAGGGGGACAAGGAGGAGGAGAATTGCTCCAAACTCACCTTATTCCCAAGGAGCTGGAGATGGGAAGAGTGGATGAGAGAGTGAGGAGAACGAGCCGCTTTTATACTGCTCCTGCACTGCCCCAGGCTCACAGTAACTGCACAGGGCAACAATTTTCCTACAGACTCATCTCCAAAGCAAAATATCCTCCCTAATGCCACAGGGTGTGTTTTGGTTTCCATCAACACTGTAATTTAATTTCCTCGTTTCTGACATCCCCACTAGGTTATGAAGATCCCTTTCATGTTAAGGGATGAGAAGCCAAATGATTTTTCTTGCAGGAACACATGAGTAATAGTTGGACTCAATGATCTTGGAGGTCTTTGCCCATCCTTGTGATTCTGTGATTCAGAAATTCTCCGATCATTAGCAAGAATCAAGTCTGACACAGAGTCCTGTGCCACTGGGTTGCTCCTCAATATCTGGGGGAGATGTTGGGTGTCTGGACCATTCTTTGTTCCTCTCTCTCTCCTCACCCATGATGCCCTTTGGCTGCACAATGTGGAGCCTGACCTGGATGACACACAAGCACAGGCCACTTTTCCTATACATGCTGTCAGTACTGAGAACACATGTGACATGTGAAGGAGCTGCCAAGCAACCCTTTTCCCAGAGCCAGGATGAAGCTGCCCTTGCTGGAGGGGGATTCAGCCCTGCCTTGGACAGCCCTGCAGACATCACGCACACCTGGCTTGGTCTCACACCAAAAGGCTGACACACAGCCAACCCAAAATTAGAGCGTGACTTGCCACTGGTAGGGAGAATCTCTCCCTGGAAATTTGCCTACTGAAGGCATTCCCTTGCCTTTCTGGGATGCATCCCAACTGCCTCCATGTCTGCGGGGCAGGGAAGTGCATCAGTCCTTGGTGTATTTTGAGAGCAGGTTTTGTACCCAGGGCGTTTCTGAGTGCATCCCCTCCCTGAGCATCCCCAAGCACATGGCACGGCAGTTTCCCCAAAGCTCTCACAGGTTGGGGAAATGGAGGAGGTTTCCTTCCCTCTCCAGTGGTGCTGGCTTGTTCTCTAGGCTGAGGAGCCATTTGGAGCATTGGAAAGGGGTGGGCTTAAGTCTCAATGCCCTGCAAAAGCCATAGAGTTTTGGACTACAAGATGTGTCCAAAGCAGTGGGGCAGTGTTTTCTGAAACCCCTTCTTTCAGTTCCTGAGCCTCCAGGAGAGCTTCTCTCCACAGCCAGGTGTCTTTGACCAGGAAGATGAGTCCTTGTGTCCATTCTGTCCCTCCATCAGCATCTCCTCCTGTTTTCCTGTGTTTTACCTTGACTTTTCATGTTCTTTTGAATCACGAGGTGCCCCTAAGATGCTGCCAGCTTTTCTGATCCCTTGTGCTCTTCACGGTGCCTGTGAAGCTTTCCTGATCCAGCTCCAGGTGGGCTTTGGCTTTCCAACCCCAACCCTGGAATACTCAGCCTGGCAAACCTTCTCCATCAAGAGGAAGGGAGAGGAAAGCATTTCCCTGGAGAAGCAGTGTCCAGTGGGCGCTGGAGTGAGGTGGGAGGGAGGAGAGAGCAGCCGGCAGGATGTGCTGCGAGGAGAGGAGCCTTTGGGTGCTCTGCTGCTCTGTGTGGGGCAGGGCAGAGCTGGGGCTGTCCCTGCAGAGGCGGCTGCCAACAATGGCATGGCACTGGCCCAAGCCAACATCCCCTGCCTGCACGGGACCCTCTGGCATGGGGGACACATCCTGTGCCTGCACGGACACGCTCTGAGCCCAGGTATCCTCAGGCCTGGCATGGCACACGTGAAAGGAGCTGCAACACAGACCAAGCATGTCAGAAATGAGGAAATGAAATGGCAGCGTTGATGGAAATCAAACCACAGTGTGTGGCGTTAGGGAGGATATTTTGCTTTGAAGGTGAATGTGTTGGAAAATTACTGTCCTTGTGCAGTGCCTGTGGGCCTGGGGCAGTGCAGAAGCAGTATAAAAGGGGGACCTTCTCCTCGCTCTCTCATTCACTCCTCTCACCTCCATCTCCTTGGGATCAAGGTGAGTCTGAAGCCCTTTCTTTTCTTCCTCCGCGTTTTCTGAGCCTATCCACCCCTGTGGTCCCATGTGGGTTGTTGAGAACTGCTTGATATGGGAGAGGGAAGGGGCAGAAGTTGTGCAAGGAAAGAGGTTCGGTTTTGGCTGAAGTGTCTCCTGAGCTGTGGAGGAGCCCCGGGCTTGGTCGCTCTTAGGGGGATTCCTCAGGGCTGAGTAGGAAGTGAGGCTGGTGGGCCTCTCTAAACAACATCGTACAATTTTGCGCTTCTGGCTTTTCTCCATCATGATGGGCCAACAGACACCCTTCACTCAGCCCTGTGCTCTGCTTCTCACTTCCCTCTCTGCCAGGTGCACCTGCAGCCCCAAGACATGTCCTGCTACACCCCGTGCCAGCCCTGCGGCCCCACCCCGCTGGCCAACAGCTGCAATGAGCCCTGTGTCAGGCAGTGCCAGGACTCCACCGTGGCCATCCAGCCCTCGCCCGTGGTGGTGACCCTGCCCGGGCCCATCCTCAGCTCCTTCCCACAGAACACCGCCGTGGGATCCTCCACCTCTGCTGCCGTTGGCAGCATCCTCAGCTCTCAGGGAGTGCCCATCAGCTCTGGGGGCTTTGGCCTCTCGGGCTTGGGCAGTGGCCTCTGTGGCACCAGGTACCTCCCCTGCTAAAGCTGCTGGCAATGGCCCTGGGAAGGAACCCAGGGACTCACAGGATGGAACCACCCTGGGGACCAGCATTGGCTTGTTGCTTGCTGAGGGGCTGAGCAACCCCAGCAGCCCTTGCAGAAGGACGGGGCCAGCCTGGGCTCTTGGGAAGCACAGCCCATCCCTGCCTCTGTCCCCTGCCACTCTCTCCCTTCCCTCCTGTGTCCTTGTTCCCTTGTGATCCCCGGGGCTGTGAGCCCCACACAGCCATCCTGGGGAGAACCTGCTGGCTCCACTCCTCTGTGGGCACCTGCTTGGAAAACACACCTTGGAAAACAACAGACTGTTGTTTGCCCCTGGTGCTCTCTGCATTGGCATCTCAACTTGGATTGACCTAATTTTCCTATTTTGACTCATTAAAGTTCTTTTGCATCACAGTCCATGTCTTCCTCTCATTTATTCCCCTGTAGATCCTCTCCCAACATGCCCAAAAAGAGAGGTGTTGCTCAGGTCTGTGGGAGGGGATTGTGGGGGATGATTGTTCACTGGGTGTTAACACGAGCTCAATTTAAATATTCTTAGTGATGCAATAGGTAACTCTATTTTCTAATTTTCTCTACTGACCTGGGGCTGGAGAGTATGGCCCGATGCTTTTCAATGTTCATAATGATGAGAAAGATGATTTTTGGTCTCCCCTAAATCATTCTTCTCCCTACGCTCAGCAATGGGCCTTCCCTGCACTCCCTGGGCCTTCAGCCTGTTCTCTCCAGCCGAGTGCTCTGACCTCCTCACCATCCTGGCCACCTTACATCAAACTCACTCCACTTGGTCCTGGTGGTTCTTGCATTACAGCCTGTCCCCAACACGGGACAGCACCAGGTGAGTGCTGAGCAGAGTGGGGCATCATTGCTCCCACCCATCTCCTGGTTCCACTCCTGCTCACACAGCCCAGGATGCTGGTGACAGCCCTCAGTGCCAGGACACAGGCAGGGCAGTCACCCCTGTTCTGACAGGGTGATGTGCTGGTTTGAAAGTAAACCAGTGCGAGAAACAAATCCCACACAAATACCTTGAGTTTTCAGGTTGGAGTTAAAGTTTAATAGAAAGATCACAATAAATGTAATGATACAGAAAAACTGGCTTAAAACCCTAAAGGCAGAGCACAACCTAGCCAACCTAAGAACCTAATTGTTCTTATCTCAACCTGTGATCTTTGACTTTTGTGGTTCCAACTGGACGGGAAGGGGAAGCGAGTGTTGGTGTGGATTTTTTTTTTAATGGGACTACTAAATTGGAGAATACCATCCCTAAACTACAACAGTACTAAATCAAGATGTTATGTGCTAGTGGAGCAGATTGCAGTTAGCATGTCTTACTCCGGGGAAAAAACATTTTTAAGGATGTAGTAAATCAAGACATTGATGTGTGCCTATGTATACATTGCTAACCTGGCAAAATATTCAAGGTCCATGTACCCTATAGCTGAATTATGTTCATTGCAATACTGAAAGTCACACCTACAGGTCAAAAAGACCCTGTGCCCAGGTGAAGACCCTTCCCCCGAGCATGTGCAGAATTGAGCTGGGGTTGTGTAACTTATATGGAACTCAGCAACCAATCCCAGTAGAGAGACTGTACTTGGAAAGCTTCTAATTCTGAATTTCTGTGTGCAAATAATGGCATGAAAAGTCTGGTGGATATGCTTGATGTGGGGAATTCCGCCAAGCACCCAGGCTTATGCAACTCTGACATAAATAATCAATGTCTCTTCCAAGTGTGTGATTATTGACTTGTTGCACAGTGGGTAAAAAATCTAATTTTTTGGGCAACACAACCAAACCCATTCTGTGATCCCATGGGAACACAGGTCTGTGAGAAGGCAGCCCAACGCACTGTGTCCCTCCCTCTGAGAACATCCTGTGTTAGGATGGGATCTGCTGGAGTCTGATGGGAATCCAGTACCTCTGTCTGGTCAGTAACACATTCACTGCTGAGTACTTGTGTCACAGTGTTAAGATGAGAAAGGAAAAGGAAAAGAAGTGCAGAGTGGATGTTTGTCTCTGGACAATGTAGGGAAATTCTATCCTGATCCAAAGAGGCAGAGAAACTCAGAACCCAGAGGGTCACTCAGTGCACACTGAGTACACCCAATGCCAACCTGTGTTGACAGCCAGTGCAAAACCAGCCCCAACAACACCCTCGCAGAAACAGCCCTGGGGCAACCTCTCTGCCCTGGGACAGTGTCTGCAGGCCAAAGGATGACACAAAGGCACAGGCTGGGATGCAGCTGAATTTAATGAGTCAAAAGAGGGAAAAGAGGGGGATCCAGGTGGAGGCCACAGTGCAGGGAGCAGCTTTAGCAGGGGAGGTACCTCCTGCCACAGAGGCCACTGCCCAAGCCCGAGAGGCCAAAGCCCCCAGAGCTGATGGGCACTCCCTGAGAGCTGAGGATGCTGCCAACAGCAGCAGAGGTGGAGGATCCCACGGCGGTGTTCTGTGGGAAGGAGCTGAGGATGGGCCCGGGCAGGGTCACCACCACGGGCGAGGGCTGGATGGCCACGGTGGAGTCCTGGCACTGCCTGACACAGGGCTCATTGCAGCTGTTGGCCAGCGGGGTGGGGCCGCAGGGCTGGCAGGGCTGGCACGGGGTGTAGCAGGACATGTCTTGGGGCTGCAGGTGCACCTGGCAGAGGGAGAGAAGGGAAACAATCAAGGCATGAGGGATGTTTGAAGTGTAATGTGGTAATGTGTCACCCCCTGAATGAGGGAGACCCTTTTCCTCATCCATAAAGGACTTCACCAGCAGCCCACAGGCATCTCCTTTCCCTCAGAAGAATGCAGCAGGAACTGCAGGCCCAGAGAGGACCCTAGGTAGCCCATGGCTCTGGAGACATCTGTGAAGCCTGAACCTGTTCCTTTCCCCAATGTCTGCATCCTTTCCTCTCCCATTGTAAGCATTTTCAGGGCCCCAGAATATGACAGAGAGAGGTACGTGCAGAGACAACCCGTAAGAGGAGGAAAAGGAGGACAAGGAGGAAGACAAGAGGAAAGTCTTTGAAACTCACCTTGTCCCCAGTGAGATGGAGCTGTAAAGAGTGGATGAGAGAGTGAGGAGAAGGTCCTGCTTTTATACTGCTCCTGCACTGCCCCAGGCCCACAGCCACTGCACAAGGGCAGTAATTTTCCTACAGACTCGCCTCCCAAGCAGAATATCCTCCCTGATGCCACAGGTTGTGGTTTGGTTTCTGTGAACACTGCCGTTTTCATTTCCTCATTTCTGATGTGACCAATAGGCCTCCAAGGGTTATTTCAAGCATTGAGATGAAAGACCCAAGGGTTTCTGGGCAGTGAGACATCAGTATGTGCAGAAGATGAATTGCATGTGCTGGAGGGGTCTGTGCAGACAGTTGACACCTATCTGGGGAAATATGCTGTGGTTGTTTTCTTCCCTCTTTGCAGGCAGCTGAACATACCCTCCCACCAAGCCTGTCTTCTCCTCATGTGGCAGTTTGTTTGGCAAGGTTGTCCCCTCTCATGACTGCCTTGTGGGGTTACCAATGTGTGCCATCAGCATTTGGGAGAGAAGATAACTTTGCTCTTCTGAAAGCCAGGATTCCTTGAGATGCCTTATGGAGTTGGGTCCCTTCTCACTCTCCTAGGGGTGTGTGGAGGTTCAGTAAATACCTCTTTCTTCCCATTTTCCTCAGATCACCATACACTTTGGCCCCACACTTTGGCCCCATACTAGCCAAGGATACTTTTCCAAAACAAGCTGATTGTCCTGAAAGCCCCCTGAGCTGTGGGAGTGATGGTAACAAGTTCATGCTGAGGGCAATGTCTGTTTGAGCTGCCTGGAGCTCTGTACAAGGAACAGCCCAGTGACTGAAGATGGTTTTCCTGAGGCGTGGATGGAGCTGCCCTTGCTGGAGGGGAATCCAGTGGTGAGTGGGTCATGGGCCTGCACACAGCCAGTCACCAAAAGGCTGACACATGGCCAACCCAAAATTAGACCGTGACTCCCCACAGGTAGAGTCTCTCCCTGGAAATCTGCCTACTGAAGGCATTCCCTTGCCCTCCTGGAACGCTCCCCAGCTGCCTCCGTGTCTGCAGGGCAGGGAAGTACAGCCCTGCTTAATGTGGTTTGAGAGCAGGGTTTGCAGCCAGGGCTTTTCTGAACGTGTTCACTCCCTGAGCATCCCCACGCATGTGGTACCACAGGGTCCTTCCAGCTCTCATTCACTGGGGAGTTGGGAAAGTTTCCAGCTTCTCCAGTGGTGCTGATTTGCGCTCCAGGCTGAGGCAGCCTTTGGGTCAGGAAAAAGGAAGCACGAGGAAGCGCTAATGCCAGGAGAAGTCATGTCACGCGAAGCCCAAGGATGTGTTCCAGATGGTGGGGAGATGTTTTCTACAAACCTTTAACTCTGTAAAGCATTAAGGAGAGCCCCCCACCACAGCCTGAGACAAGCCTCAGGCCAGGCAGATGAGGCCTGTGCATCCCTTCTACCCTCTGCTTGTATGGGTTGACTTTTCTCAGGCAATCCTTGACTTGGAGCTCACCCACTGCAATTGCAAACAGCACTTCACTGTCCCAAGCCAACATCTGCCTGCACAGGACCCCTCCTGTACTTCTGCACTCACTGGCATGACTCTTCATGGGGTATCTTCTCACTGTGGCACATGAAAGGATCATGCGAGGCAGAGCAGGAATGTCAGAAATGAGGAGATGAAAGGGCAGCGTTGACAGAAACAAAAGCACAACCTGTGGCGTTGGGGAGGATATTTTGCTTTGGTGATGAGTCTGTTTGAAAATTACTGCCCTAGTGCAGTGACTGTGGGCCTCGGGTGGTGCAGGAGAAGTATAAAAGCCAGCCCTTCTCCTCACTCTCACATCCAGTCCTCTTGTCTCCATCTCACTGAGAACAAGGTAAGGTTGAAGACTTTCTTCTCTCACTCCTTCTATTCTTCCTCTTTCTGTTTTCTGCACATACCTGCCCCTTTGTTCCATGCCAGGTCATGGGGCTACTTATGATGGGAGAGGGACAGGAACAGAAAGTGTGCATAGGGAGAGTTTGGGACTTGACTGAAGTGAGTGATGGGATAGGTGAGATTACCTGGGTGCGGTTGCTCTTGGCAAGGAACTTCTTGGCTAAATGGAAGGAGAAGGGCATCGGTACAACACCTCTAGCTGTTGTTCCCATCTTGGCTTGACAGAGAGGCTGCATGGTGTGGTGAAGGGTTTCTCTTCAAAATGCCTCATGACTTTTTCTTGCTCCCTCTCTCAGGTGCACCTGCAGCCCCAAGACATGTCCTGCTACACCCCGTGCCGGCCCTGCCAGCCCTGCGGCCCCACCCCGCTGGCCAACAGCTGCAATGAGCCCTGTGTCAGGCAGTGCCAGGACTCCACCGTGGCCATCCAGCCCTCGCCCGTGGTGGTGACCCTGCCCGGGCCCATCCTCAGCTCCTTCCCACAGAACACCGCCGTGGGATCCTCCACCTCTGCTGCCGTTGGCAGCATCCTCAGCTCTCAGGGAGTGCCCATCAGCTCTGGGGGCTTTGGCCTCTCAGGCTTGGGCAGTGGCCTCTGTGGCAGGAGGTACCTCCCCTGCTAAAGCTGCTCCCTGCACTGTGGCCTCCACCTGGATCCCCCTCTTTTCCCTCTTTTGACTCATTAAATTCAGCTGCATCCCAGCCTGTGCCTTTGTGTCATCCTTTGGCCTGCAGACACTGTCCCAAGGCAGAGAGGGTCCCCTGGGGGTGTTTCTGGGAGGGTGTTGTTGGGGCTGGTTTTGCACTGGCTGTCAACACAGGTTGGCATTGGGTGTACTCAGTGTGCACTGAGTGACCCTCTGGGTTCTGAGTTTCTCTGCCTCTTTGCATCAGAATGGAATTTCTGTAAAAGGTTCAGTGACTAACTTGTACTTTCTTCACACACTTTTTCATTGTTTCTCATTCAGCTCAGCACTGCCTCAGAAATACCAAGCAATGAATGTTTTACTGACCAGACACAGGTTCCAGCTTCCCATCAGGTGCCAGGCAAACCCTTCCTAACAGTATTGTGCCACTATATCAGTTACTCAAAGTTCCATTAAAACTCACCCTGAACACTTCCCATGATGGGACACACCATTTTCCATTTCCCACCACATCATTAACTTCTTCCTTATGTCTCATCTACATCTACCCTATTTCAGTTTAAGACTCCTGCTCCTTGCCCAATCACTGCAGGCCTTGATATAATGTCTCTCTCCAACTTCCTTATCTGTCTCCTTTACATATTGAAATGCTGCAATAAGGTGTCCCCAGAGCTTGCTCTTCTCCTGCCTCAAAAACCTCAACTCCCTCCAGCCTTTCTCCACAGTAGGGACAATGCATCTGTGTGATCATTTTTGCAGCCCTTGTCTGGAGCTGCTCTTACAGGTCCATGCCTGCTTTGAATTGAGGACTCCAGACTGGATACAGGGTTACAGGTGGGGTCTAACAAGAGCTGACCTGCTGGCTGTATTTTTGTTTGTGCAGTTCAGGACATGATTGAATTTCTGGATGTCAAGAACACATTGCTGGCTCATGTCCGATTTTTCTACCTCCATTATTTCTGGTTCCTTCTCTGCAGGGCTGGTCTAAACTATTTCTCTTCAGTCTTGGCCTTGTTGAAGTTACTGAGTTTCACATGGGATCATTCTCACATCTGCCAAGATCCCTCTGAATTGAAACACTTTCCTCAAGCCTCAGCTTGGTGTCACCCACAAACTTCTTGAGTGTCCACTCAGCCCCACCTACGTTACTGATGAACATATTAACAAATATTGGCCCCTGTATTGATCCCTGATGGACACCAGTCATCACTGGTTTCCACTTGGACCTTGAGCCCATGAGTATAAATCCTTGGAACACTCCCAAAATTCTCCTGAGACACTGTAACTTGCAGGTGAGGAAGGAAGCCATGACGCCCCAGCTGATCCCCTGACCATCAGATCCAGCTTTGCCCAGATCTCCCTCTTAGCCTTGGTGCTCATTCTGCAGAAGGGACATGTGGCCACTGCTGACATTGGTTGAGAATCCTGGGTTGTGGAGGGCCCTGGATGGGCAGAAACCCCAAAAGTCTCATGGAAGTGGATAGGAGGAGAGAGGAAGAGAAAGGAGAGAAGGCAAAGCACTTTATCTTGCCCTGGCTGCCATCATTCTTCGGGGGGTAGGGGCAAACCAAGAAAAGCCCAGGATATAACAGCACGTGGAATGGAGGATCAGTCTGATTGTTAAGAAGTTGCCTCTGCCCAAATTCAGGTGCAGATGAGAGCATATGCCAAAGTTAATAGTATGAATTTTATTTAATGGTAAATGTGAAGTAGAGATAGATGGAAAGAAATAAGAGATAGAGGAGGGTGGGAGAGAGGAACAGAGTGAGAGAGAGACAGTTTAAGTTGAAAGATATCACCACCCTGTGGATCCAGCGGCAACCTGTTGGTTTTCCCTTCTGGTCTACTCAGTGTTGGGCGTCCCCGAGTCATTCTTCTGGGGTACCACCTTTGTACAGTGCGAGTTCTGGGTATCCTCAGGGTGTAGATACAGTTCCCATAGCTTGGGAAGGAATGTGTATAAGCAGTTGCTTCCTTTCCCACAGTCTGCCACAGGGGGAATTTTTGTCCTGTCACCAGCATCCTGGGCTGTGTGAGCAGGAGTGGAACCAGGAGATGGGTGGGAGCAACGATGCTGCTCTGCTCAGCACTCACCTGGTGCTGTCCCGTGTTGGGGACAGGCTGTAATGCAAGAACCACCAGGACCAAGTGGAGTGAGTTTGGGGCAGGATGGCCAGGATGGTGAGGAGGTTAAAGCACTTGAATTAGGCCCAGCGATTGCTGGGTGTGAAGAGAAGAATGGTTTGGTCAGAGACAGAAAATCATCCTTGGAGTAGACAGGGGCAGTGAAGAGGATTGGTTCATTGTCTCGGTTTGAGAGGAGG